>CAFUXE010000395.1:276398-327084 GCA_903364295.1 Serranus cabrilla
TGTAAGAGGGTATAGTAGTGTGTGTGAGAGAGTATAGTAGTGTTTGTGTGAGAGTATAGTTGTATGTGTGTGAGAGTATGATGTTATGTGTGAAAGCAAGTATGAATTATTGCTCAAAGGGCCTCTCATAGAAAAGACTTGTTCCACTGCCTCAGAGTTTAGTCCACTCAGCAAAAACAGTTCAGTCCTGATCCCGTTCACAACCACAAAAAGACATTCATCTTAAAAGTCTGCTCCGGGGTTTTACAGGGATCCCTTCAAAACAAGTGTTTATTTACAATATTCATGGGTACCAATGATCAGTCAGTTGGTCAGTCAGTCAGGAAAAATGTACAGCTGGGGGTCATCTAAATGAATTTCCTGGAGGACTCAATGAGTTTCGTGGAGCTGTGTGCAGCTCCAGATGAAGTTATTAATCCAGACATGAAGGTCTATGGTTTTACAACTTATCCAGGTCTTTGGCCTGCATCAGAATAGGCTTGCAGCCCCTACTGGCCAGAGGAGTGAGGAGGCAATTAAGAGGAGTGAAGGGTCAGTCAATGATAATATCATATAATCACTAAAACAGGTTTATTAAAAAAATATGAGCACAGCAACCATGAGAGGTCCAAGGGTGATTGGTCAAGTCTTATGAGAAATTAGCTGCGGACCAACACACGAGAAGATACACACAGGGGCAGATACACACGCACTCACGTGGATGCAAGCGCATCATCCCCTCCAGGCTTTTGCCCGGCAGAGGTAATGAATCCCCCGCTGCAGCACGCACCAGAGCTGTGTCCACAAAGACAGTGTTTCTTCTGCTGTGGCTTTGCCTGCCATCTACATTGAGTTAGCCTTTGATAATGTCCATAAATAATAGAACATATCATTTCATTTCTACAGTCATATTTCCACAATTAGAAGCAAAGACTAATAATTCATAGAGCTGTGCAATTCACTGCATTTTCCACGACATGGTCCTACATATGTTTCAGAATGTAAGCCTTGTGTTAACAAATGACGACTATGAATCCTCCGCGAAAATTAAAACACAAGTTGCCATAGATACATCCAGGATCCAATCATCATTCTTCCTGATCATAGGCCAGACATTAATGATCATTTCCTCAGATTGGGCTGACAATTGAAGTTTAAATGAAAAAAAATCACTGTTCAACAAAGGAGCTTGTTGGATGGTCGCTCACATCGACAACTTTAGAGGACTGTGTCCCACTATTTCTTATACATTTTAAAACCAACAATCAGACATCATGGCCACTTCAGGCAGCAGTTGGCTGGATGTGTGGAGCAATGTTGGCAGACAGGATTTGAACTTTTGTCTCTTTTTTATCATTCACAAAACTACTTGTCACTTTTGGGCAACTGAGTGCATCAGTTTGAAAGCTTTTGAGGAAATATTGTCCAAAAGTATAAACAGTTGTTTTAATTTGAACAATCACTGTGTCTCACCCCTCTCTGTGATGGCAGGCTTTCCATGCCACCTTCACCAGTGGCTTTTAAGAACAGCTAAAATTCCTTTGCTTTCACATGTGGTTGGTTGGTTGGGTAATGCATGTAACTACTTTACTTTGTGCATAATATAGCTTTAGATTAGCATCCATGTTTGCTCATAGATGATGCAAGGAAGTACATGATACATTATCCCCTATAACCATCCATCACCACCAGAAGTACAACAATTAAATATGATGCAAAAATCCCAACATATTTACATAATGTGGTATAATATCATATATTATGATTGGATGGATCTGGTTGTTACAGCAGCACAAAGACAGACTGTATGCCACAAGGCTGCTCTATTATCTTGGACACTTTACACCCTCAGGTCATGACTGTCAGCAAATAAATGTATTCCCATAAATGCATCCTAAGGACCTCCAGGGAAAACACAAACAATCAACTTAAGTTGTGGACTTTGCTCAGACCCCATTGATCCTTTTTATCCTCAGCTGGATCCAGCTGATAGGGTGAACACATGAAACTGCACAGAGAACAACAGGATTCTCAAACACATCATGTTTAGGGAGCTAGGGGCACAAGGCACAAGTGCTGAAATCGTCCAGACCTACATGATCTTGGGAACAGTAGGATCAACGTCTCTACTATTGAGACTCATTTGAGATAGATTTGTACTTTGTACAAGTATTTAAATGTTTTCATTTATGTGCAGGCGTTGTTAACATCAGCACTAGAAATACTGGTGAAACACAATGTCCCTTAACACTGAGCAAATCCTCAAAAGCTGATGAACTCTGACATGACACATGTGCTCTATGACTATAATAAACTGCTGCCATGAGGAATGTGTTTCAGATCACATATGTAAAAGAAAGAGGAAGACGTTCTGTCTTTATTCCAGAAGCCAATAGGTTTGTATATAGCCACGGTACAAGAAATGGCCAGCTTACCTGGTGTATAGACTGAGAAATGCCCTTGCACTTTTGACCCTTTACACTAGACCACGAGCCAAGGTATTGACAATGTGTATTCCTGTTTACACTGATTGAATTACCGATTGAATTGCTTACCCCAAGTGTGAATGAAAGCTGGATCCTGTTGACTATCATTGACCCTTGATGTCTAATGCAGTAAAGCTGGCAGATCAAAGATGAGGATACAGAAGAAAGAACGCTCTACATAAACCTCATCATCCATCCTTGAGTGGAGTTAAACAGGCCTTTTCCATTGTAATTTACTGCTGTTCATTATCGCACTGTGAGTCAGAATTAAGCAATAAGCCACTTGAGGCTGCGGTTTTAAGGCCACTAAGCTGTTCTGAAATCACTGTAATTCACGACCATAAGTGGCTTATTGATGTTATAAAACAGTTATTACATTAGCTAGCAATGCTTTGTAAAATACACACACAGCAACACATGCAATAAGTTAATGATAACATATAATTGCTCTTCCACTAAATATTGTTGTTCAGAGGCAATGACATTGCTCCAACATCTTCTCTCACTATAGTTTGGTCGCCATTATGGTCATTCAGGTCATTGATGTAGTTTGTTCGCTTTTAATAGAGATAAAAGGACAGTAGATTGGGTGGCAGCAATGAGAGGTATTTGTCCAAGCTGGTCTCTCTCTCAACTCGTACAAGGCACCTTTTTTTAGCGCCTGTATGAAACATTAATGTAGACCCATACATGGTAGAATCAGATACTAAGATATACAATAAACATACAATAAACAGCGCCAAAGCAATTCTATTAAAACAAAGCAACAGGACACATCGGCTTCCCTCTCTGCTCAGAAAGAAATCTCTTTTCTGCATTTATTCAGGTGTACTTCTCACCGCTCCTGTGCAGGCGTTTTGAAACACTTGGTATGGCACAGTAAAACTGATGTAATGTGGCGTGTATATGTTTATAGGACTTCACAACAGCATCTCAGCAAATCGTAATCAAGGGCTGGAACTGTCTGTTTTATGGTGAAACATTTTGTGAGAAAAGCAAAGAAGTTAAAAGCAGTCAGTCAGAAAACTCTCCCCCACTGAAACTGACTGGTCCACTACAGAGTGCACATTTACAAGCAAACCAATCATCATCACCGTGTCAAGCCGTTGTGACACTCATTCACCTGTGCTTTGCTCTCCATCAGACTGCTACTTCTGCTGCCGCTCTGTGCCGCCATGCAAGTCTTAATGCTTTATTCAACCACTTTCTTCTGAGCTCTACCTGCTATGTTCTGTTTTTATGTACCACGGGGGGATTATGCACTCCTGGTCAAAGACTAATGCAAGTGCAGCAGTTAGCAATAAAAGCAGGTCTGGCCATCCCTATTGCCATGTTTACACCATCAATAAACCTTTTAATATTAGCATGTGAGTATGCTTTCATGAGTCAGTTACAGTTTTACATGTTTCTAAAGACACCGCTAAAATGATGAAGATTCAAGCAAAACAAAGGAGTCATCAGTATATAGCACCTAATGGAACCTAAGAGGGCCTTTAGAGCATCAACCTGGAAAGCTATAAAAATGAACTGTACTGCCTGTCAGTTTCACTGGGCAGGATGTGGAAACTCAAATCTCTCCAAACTGCTCTGACTACTAATGGAGCCTCATAATTCCAAAGTCTCTGCCCGCTTACTTCAGAGAATAGAACAGAAACTCACTAGATACAATTCTGTTTTTACTTCCTTTTAATAATGCATGAAAGCGAATAGATTCATTTTCCCCCTCTGTTCAATATTTAAGTGCACAAGGCTACCACTGATTCTTAGTGAATCTGTGCTGCTGCTTATGCTGCATTGAGCACCTCTTCAGTAAGTGTCCCAATATCTCACTCTTGCTCCTCTGACACCATCAGAGACGTAGGAATTATATTGTATGGATTGCCTGGTAAAAGGATACCGGGCCAGTGGATAATTTCCTCAAGCTGTGCTTTTGAGGATCAGCCAGCAGGGGTATTAAGAAGAAACATAGTTAGGCTGGTGAATTGAACCCCATTATAGCTGGATCAAGTCACTCTCTGCACCTCTCTGTCTGTCTACAGCATCACCGCTACTTACAATCATATTATACCCCCCTACCTGTGTGCCCATCTATGCTTTGTTAAAGATAAAGCAGTGCACAGAGTGAATATTTTTATTGTAGTACATTTGGTTTGAAATGGTGCTATTTATAAAAAACTTAGGAGTTTTTATTTTCACATTGTAAATGTAAATTGAGTGTACTTTTACATCTTCACCAGAGTTTGAAAGCTCTTATTTGGACAGATTAAATTGATGGTCTCTTTGGGGGAAATCAGGAGGATAGTGTTTCCATGTAGGAGTGAAATACTAGTAAGTAGTTAATGAACAGAATAATAAAAAATGAAACGTGCTTATTACAACCCTTTCATGGACGATTTGAAATGTTAATGCTTTGTGGTCGCTTGAGTCCCTTAATGATAATATATCGTGATGGCTGTTGCTACACAACACCCTCCCTCCCCCCACCACAGATGGCACAGAGGAAACATGTATACACAAGAGTTGATGTGAAACTGAGACTAAGTCGATTATGTCATATCCACATTTAATCCACATTCAGGGTAGGGAAAAATAAAAAGGCACTTTGTGGCTGTTTGTGGTGCTTTCATGTGCTCATATTTTTTAGGAATTTATTTTTAGGAAGCTCCTGACACATGGGATTGTATGAGGACTTGTTAGTTACTGTACTACTGTATGTTCCTCTGCAAATTGCCCCCCAGAGACAAATAACGTGTCCATAATTGACTGAATTCTATTGAACATTGACATATCTATATCGACCACCACTAAAAGTCAGGTACAGGTTAATAGATCCTATACTGTTTATTCCAAACAAAATCCAAGCTAGAAACTGTTCATTATCAGAAAGTTCTGAAAACATCCCAGCTGCTGTAAAGGACCTCGCATTTCCCAGAATGTTCCCAAACATTAAAGGGTCTGGACACTGTAAAGGAACATTTAAGCTGTGTACAATGTTATTGTAATCTGGTGATTTCTGTCCTAAACGACTGTGGTCCATTCATTAAAATTGAGCTAGATTTGCATTTAATAGAATGCTGTTGCTGCCAAAAGCAGTTAATTTAAGATGTTAATATGATGGCTTTCACAGATAATTCTTCATTATAATGTTGTTTACATAACTATTCACTTAGTTGTGGAATTTTTTTTTTTACAAAGACAATTTGTTTATGACTTGACACTATCAAAACTGACCAAACCAATTACGGATGGGACCTGGTTAATCAGATTATACTAAAATTGAAAATGACTTTTAAAATTGAAAATGTAATGCACTATTGCCAGACAAATTGTTCGGATGGAAATTATGCACGTAATGAGCTGGTATTTTTGGATGAGGATACGGGCCGTCCTGAGGACATTCAGTAATGAAGAGAGAAAAACTTTTAATTGATTCAGGACTTTTGCACTGGACTGCTATATCCAATTCCCCCGGATGTCACCATCTCTCACCTGATAGTTTGCCCTGCATACGGTATAGTGGGAGAAGCAGCTCTAACAAAGCACTGCAGAATCACAGATATTTATATCTGTAGTAGCATGGTGTTGGTTGGACATGATTCCATCAAAGCAACAACAATGAATCATTGTGAGAAATGGCATTTGGTGAAGAGCTTTTCAAATTAAAGGCAACAGATGTAACACACACGTGTCCTTTTGGGATTTAATAAGCAGGAGAAAAAGGCTTTATACAGCCTAAAAAGGCTGTGGACGAAGTTAAGTCACTGCTGCTCTAACAATTAGAACCATTGCCCTAATAACCTAATAAATGGCACCACGGTTGGGCCATGTTTGAGATGACCCACTGTGTGTTTCCTCTCCATTTGTTGATTGGCTGAATTGTTGAGTAATTAGATGATTTGATGAGAAGCCTTAGAGGATAACCCCGCGCGTTATACCACTTCTCCTCCCCTGCCACTATTCCACTTCTCCTGGCTCATCCCACACAGTGTGCCATGTCAATACACCACTGTGATAGAAGAAATGTACTTGGATTCAGTCTTATTTAGGTTGCAGCTATTTCCTAGTTCTCCCTCTTACATTGTATCTTTCAAATGGAGCCTACAGTGTGTGGGGTTGAATTCCTGAGCTTGGTAATGACATTGGGCATTGCACTCATAGAGCTATAGCCCTGTTCACATTCCACAGCGAGAGCAGAGCGGCTGCATACTGACTTAACACCAAATGCTGATATGAAAAGAAATTCTTTTCAAGTATTCGATTGACACAATTTGTTTCCTTAAATTGATACAAGTAAATGCATCAGTTCTTTCAAGTTTTCATACTTTAAGCAAACTTTGACATCAGTTTCCTCTCGACTCTCTGTTATACAAGATGTTGAAACAACATCTTACTTATATATATACAATGTATGCCCAATACAAATGTCACAGACCAATGATTTGACATTTTTTATTCTGTGCAAGTAGCAGACTACCTACTTTGAAGAAATGGTCCTGATAAAAAGCGCCTGACTCTGTATTAGTCCACAACTTTTAATTTAGGCGTTCATGCAAAAACATGCACAAGGAGTGCATTGTTGGAGCTGACAGAACAGCGATTAAATAGACACAGCAGGTGGTGAACGGTTATACACACTTGAGAATATTCCACAATATTGCAGTGCACCATGGTGTGCCCCTAACCCCTCACAACCACCTGTCATGAAGGGGACAGGTCAGAGCTTCACAGGCACAGCATATAAGATATTCACAGTGAATAACACTTCACAATCAGTGATTATTTGTGTTGTGTTTATTTATCTAGCCCCTGTCTTCAAATAAAAATAAAAATCTTTACAGCATTATGTACACCTTCAAAATAAATGACAATCCTGCTGTAAATCTTAAGGAAAGGTCTATGACTGCAGAACACAAAAATGACACAATATTGTAGTTATAAAGCTAAAATAAAACAAAAGTATTGCAGAACACACTCAGAGATAAACTCTACATGAACAGGGAGGATAGAAACTGTTTTTAAAGATCTATACAGGGTGTGCGCCAAAGACTGTAAATGAAAATTCAAATATTGCAGTTGCAAATTAAATGTTGTGAGAGTAAAAGCTGAATGCTGAACTTCCCCTGTCATTTTTTGAGCTGCAACTATCTTTATACTGAATTAACAAATGATGTAAAAAAAAATGTGTTGTTAGCCAATGTGTATAGCCAATTGGTTGTATAACACGTATCAGATGAGATTGAAGGGTGTTTTTGACATCTTCCCGCCCTTTTTTTTTTTAGCATATCAGAAGTGACAATAATGAAAGGGAAATGGATGAAATGATCGTAGACTACCCAGAATTATAGCATTATTTGATCATTTTCCACATTGTGTCATTGGTTCATTGTCCGTGGTGTTTCATGCAACGTTGACAGCCCCAAACACGTCAGGTTGGACTGCACTAAATCCTCATCATCATGGTGAAAACTTGACATTCAGATCAACAGAGCCCTAATACATGTATGTTTGTCCATTATACTTGTGTCCTGCTCCTGCAACTTAGCTTACTCACTCATCCGTGCTTGTCTGTCCCTGCACCGACGTGAACTTTTCTTCTCTGTGTTTTTGTTTCAAGTTTTGTGTCTTTTTGCCGCGTAATAATAAACGATCATATTTGCGCCCCCCGTTGTTTTAACATTAATATCGCAAATCAGATGTTTTTCCCCTGATGATCCATAAAGGCCACAGACAGGGTCTGTGGGACGGCCGTTCTGGACTTTGACAGATGTTCCTATTGGTCCGCCCCTGGTTAGGTCAGTTTTCAAGCAGGAAAAAATAGCAGCTAAACTGTCTCATATTAGAGCTAAACCATACACTAAAATGTATTTCTTAAAAAATTGAGGTGAGAAACAGACTTCGCAGTCACATAATCGTGATTAATATTTGACCAACTCTACTTAGTTTGACAGTTTGAGTTTTGGGACTTGCGTTGGACACAGGTGATTATATTAAACCATCTCATAGTGGATGTTGGTAGTGACTGGACAGGTAGAAATCTGCCTGAATGGGAGTGGAACCAGATGCATCATCCACAGCAAATAACAATGAGCTTCGCAGATTCATCTGTCCTACAGGCTTGAAAAATGTCTTTTACAGGCAGTTTACAAATGTATTATGATAATATTGTATGTGTGTTTACATGTGGCCGCACAAAAAATGTTTTTCAAATGTAGATGTCCTTATCTTTTTTTGTTTTTATCTTATATCCTATTAATGTGACCCACAGAATCTGTTTTGTGAATCATTGCATCGCCAGAAGACAGAATTTGAATATGAAGACAAAAAGTGAATTTCTAGCAATTATAATGTGCCAATAGTTCAAATTAATATATTCATAACAGACAACTAATGCGATGCTTCTCATTAAATACATCTTAGCATGATTTGGGGTCATCTGGGCATCTGGATTGGTTTTCATGCAGGTCAAGAGGACACTCTGCTTTACAAATGCAAATCCTTGCATTTCGCTCAAGGACAATCAAGTCACAGTCCTTGAAACTTTCTGCATTTCTGTCTTTCCACTGTATTTTCCCTGAAGATCACAAAGCATTACTGGTGATTTGGGTGAGATATTTGAGCCAGTGGGCTCCCACGTCGTTTCTCTGGGACCATCACCATCGTCATCATCATCATCATCATTGCTGTGATGGGACTGTTGTTCTGCCTAAGTGACTCCATTTGGCCAATTAGCCCATCGCCAGGAAGTGCTCCTCTATTATTTTTCTTCCCTCCGCTCTGATGAAACAATGTCAGGCAGAGGCATTTGTTAGCTGATTATACTACCGTGACATTCAACCGCATGACTCTGTTTAGAGCAACAAAATCTCATAAAACATGTAGCCGAATGAGAGCCGACAGTTGGTGATAGATTGAGGGAGAGAGAGAGTGAGAGCGAGGGGAAGACAGCGAGAGGACTGAGTGCGTTCGCCCTTGGCTCCATGCGGCAGTTTTTGCAATAACAATTAGAGTGTGTGAGATATAAAAGCTAATGATCAGGTCTGTCATATTTGCATATGCAAAGAGCAGTGGGCTGATTGCTTGCACGAAACGGCACTTAGAGAGCGTAATTAGAGAAGTCTGGCGGTGGTGATGTCGACAGCCAGAACAGTGGAGAGATTCCCTCTTAATGAGGCTTGTCACGGTACGCTCTGCCTCAAGTCTCTGCTCCGTGATCTGACACACACACACACACACACACAAATACACACTTTAACCCCTGTCTACAGTCAGTAACCCAGTTTAGAACACATTTTCCTTTACTCAAGAATTTTTACATGAAATTCTAACAACTCAAATGACACAAACAGGGACACATACAAAGATAAACCCACACAGACCTCACATTCAACTATCTACATCAGAATATTCAGTCTAATTACAGGACATGTTGATATGAAATAGCTCTTTTAAATGTCTATCACTTTCTCCAGCTGAAAGGAGCGGATGGTTTTTTTCCCTCCTTTTTGTGCAGAAAAATATTTTCTTTCCATGGCTCTTTCCAGCTCTCACATTTTTCAGAAATGTCTTCCTCTATTACAGATTTCTTTTGTCTGTTTATCCATGGTGGCCGTTACTACATCCGCTGTTTATTACAAACAATCCAGGAACTAAAAACCTGTCACTTTCTCAGCTGCAAAGATTTTTTCTGACTACCTGACACTGTGAGCCAGACTCAAAGCCCTGTGGATATTCAAGGCTTAATGACTGTATGCACAAAAGTGGAAGTAAACACATTTTCTACATTCGGAGGGACAGTGCTACTTCTTTGTCAATGAGAAATTTTGTAAGCACGACCCAGAATAGCTCCCATTCCTGTAGTTGTAATTTACGGTTGTCCACACAGTTGTTTTTTTTATAGTTTGGGCATAACCTGGCTTTTTCTTACCCATGTCCCTGTGGCAGTGCCAAAAACTAAGACCTTCTTTGCTTCAGTAGTCACTACAGAACATTTACTATATGCTGTGAAAAAAGGTCAAATTTATTATCTGATGTGCTTTATTATTGTTGACTGTCCACACCAGACAACCAGAAGCTTTGGGCACTTGTTCCAGCAGCTACTTCTGTTTACCTTTTCTTGACAAGCGACCTCAAACTCTTGTCGTCTGTACAACCAACTACCAGACAGGAACATCAATGGGGGATAATTTTTCAAATCCCTGAATTACACTCAACAACCAGTGCCAACCTTTGAAAAATCCCACTGCCATAGTCTCTGTGTTTGACGACTTGTTGGTTGAGGCAGGAGAAAGATTAAGGTTAAAGCAATACTATGGTTCAGGAGTGTTTAAGGCTAGGTAGCTAAAACTCTAAGGTTAGGGAGAGATTATGGTCATGGGTTAAAAAAGTAAATGTTTTGGTCAAGGACAGAGAAGAAACCACCTGTTTGTTGGAAATGGAATGTGAACAGCAGTCAGACATGATGCATATGACGCAGTTTGTTTAAAAAAGTTCCTGGAAATAGAAGGATTGGCTAAAGGGTGCTTGTCCTTCTCCCTGCTGCTCCGCCCTCCAGCCCATGACCCTGAAATTGATCAAGGTCTGCCATCATCAAAGATCTTCCAATCCTCCAAATACACCGAGGAGAAGCTGAGAAAAGAAGAGAGGAGGCTCTCAGAAGACCTTTATCATTTGTGATGCTGCACCCTGGTCACTCTGTGCAGCACAGCAGTGCTGATTAAAATTAGCTATTGATTGATATTGACCGGTGGGAAGTATACAGCTATTTAAAAAAAAAAAAAAGAGTAAGACTTAATTCTGATAAAATAAAAAGACGGTTCAAATCAAAGAGGCATAGCCTATGTCACTCATGCTCATATCAATTATGGAACTTAACTCTCTGAGCTCCACAACCTGCAGGCTTGAAAGGCAGATTATCAGCCATACATTTTTTTCAAATTTCTGATGACCTTTGAATGAATCATGTGTGATGAAAAAGTAACCAGATCTAAGCTAAAAACACACCAGAAACACTTTATCGTTTGCAGAATTGTAAATAAAATAAATTGAATGAATTGTTTGCATTAGTAAGATTCTGTAAAAACACTGTGGTTGCTAATAGCGTATTGGCATGGAGGTGCAGGTGTCAACTTGTCAGCTGTCATTTCTGTCTCCCCTCTCTCTCAGGCGCTCAGAGGGAGGTTGTGAAAAGAATTCAAGTATCTGATTTATGACATTGCCTTTAACTGCAAGACTAATTTTGACCTCTCTCGCTTGCTAACCAGGTCAATGTGCGCATGCATCAAAAGATGCAGATATTGCTTTAGTGTGTACTGTACTATGTATACGTCACTACGTCGGACTGCATGAGGAGTGAAACTAAATCACTTGGCTCTGAAAGCAAATCATTTTTATGTTGTACGGGACTATGAAGACTTAGACAGAAATTAATTTCATACAAATTTAAGGACCAAATCTTTATTTAAAAGAAAGGTTTGGTCCAGTAAACCAAAGTTGTCGAGGGGCGAGGGGGCAGGGGAATAGGGCTTGTTGCAGTCCCCACCCCTTGCCCCCTTCATTCCAACATGTATGCTGTACAGGCACAGTCCAAACACGATTAAGCATTCACACTTATAATGGCTGTCTATCTATATGTTTAGTTGTGCTGAGACAGATTTCTGCAAATCTTAAATATGATATTAAGTAAATCAGTGTATTTCATTTAAAAACTGCACTCTGTACTGTGCTTACAATATTTGTCCACTTTGATATGAAACTGCAGTGAAGTTGTGATGCATTAGATCAGTCTGAGTCACACTCAGTCACATGTATCCTTGTTCGTGCCTCCTGAAGGTGGACAAAACTCTGCTGGGCTGTATGTGAGGCCACCAAATTCTGAGCTAATTAGAAAGATAAAAGTGTAATTTGTCTCACCCTAACAGATGGAACAAAGCTAAAAAAAGACCCAGGGGGATGTCAATCAAGTAGTCTGTACACACCCACACAGACCCGATAAGAGGTCCATTCAGACAGAATAAGTGAAATCACTTGTGTGGGTGTGCCATGGATGTGCAGGGCCTTTAAGAGGAGCATGTTGGGGAAAGGGCTTTTTATACACATAAGTGAATTGGTGTTATATTGCACCGGTGATCAGGACCTTCGTGTTCATAGTTTTAAAGGTGCAACTTGTATAACTGGCATGTTAAAAAAAGGGGGTCAGTATTTCACCAGTTTCAAGTAATGAATGATTTACTAAATGTAACCGTAAGAGACCAAATGACCCTTGCAGATTCCTTAAAATGTGTAGCAGACTTTCTAAACTAAAAATAACAACTATAGCCAAACTGTTATTCTGCGTTCAAGAGGCTGCAGCAATGGACGGATCCCCGAACCAACAGCCCAGCAGAGAGGAAACACAGATGAACGCAATGCGGAGCGCAATACAAATGTTCATTTTTAGAATGTTTTAAACTAAGAATCTGGTCATATCCAAATTGCACCTTTGATATCTTTTTGTATTCAAGTTATTTACTCTTGCCTACCCCAGAGAGCACTGTGTTGAAGACAGAGAAACGTTTAAAAGAAGAGACAGACTTTCATTAGCATTCACTAACTGTAGGGGATTTACACAATAGTTGCCATCCGGCTTGTGTTTAAAAACGTGGGAAAATATTCCAAACAGAAAAAACAAGGTAACCCGAGCAATGACCCTGTAATTATTGCATGAAGATTTGTGAAGTGAATGCAGTAAACAAAAGAACAGAACAAAACTTTGGCTATTGCCCTTCAAAAGCCCTTAAGAGTCAAACCATTTACGGAGCACAGAAATACCTCTACCTGTAAGCAAAGAAAACCAGCCTGGTATTCTAGGAGCCTTATGCTCCGGGGGGCATATTCCTGCCACAAGATCGATTTCTCTCTCCCTTTACCTTTATCAATCTGTCTCTCCCACCCTTTGCACCCCCCTTTCTCTCAATCCATCTCTCTCTCTTCCACCTTCCCATTTATTCTGCCTTCCCTCAATCTATCTCTCTCTGTCTCTTTTACTACCATTTATCTCTCCTTTCTCTCCTCAATCTATCTTTCTTCCTCCTACATATCTCTTTCTCTCAGTGTATTAAAATGCCTCATTTGGATCCATTTTCAGCTCCTACACTGCAGCTTTCATTGCCTCGGTCAAAACTAGAGAGCATCTCATCAGCTTTGTGAAGATCAATCTCTCTGTCCTTTCTCTCCCCTGTTTGCCTCAGCAGAGAGATTAACAGATTATCCCTTTCTCCCACTGAAGAACGTCTGTTTGTCATGTTAAATCAAGACAGAGGGTGGAGGGAAAGCAGATTTGGGGAGTTGAAAGTGTAGGAGCCATTAGATGTGTGGTGAAAAACTTAAAAGTGAGCTTGCAGCTTGTCTGCCCCACCTCCAGAGGACCTGCCACTGTTAGAATACACAACAAATGTAAGAGAAACCCAGGCTGAGTGAATGTGAGTAAAGCTGCTGACCTGATAACATCCATGAATGTGTAATATGAACATGCAAACCACCTTTTCTTACTGTCACAGGAAAGTGTCTACATCTGCTTTTGGACAGCCACCATCATCCCTGTACATAAAAAGTCTGCAGTGGCTGCTCTACACGTCTACGATCCTGCACCACTCGCCCCCATTCTCAACAAGTGCTTGAGAAACTGTTTCTCCAGCACATCAGAAACTAAATCCCAGCCAGCCTGGACCCTCACCAGTTTGCATACAGAGCCAGCAGATCCAGAGAGGATGCCATCTTCACTGCCCTCCACGCCCTGACACATCTTGAAAATAACAACACCTACATCAGAAAGTTGTTTTTGATTTCAGCTCAGCATTCAATACAATCTCTCCCATGAAACTGTTTGGCAAGCTTCGCACTCTGGGCTTGAGTACCGCACTTTGCAACTGGATATTGGACTTCTCCACAAACAGGCTGCAATCACTTCCAATTGGCTGCCACGTTTCCTCCAATCTAGAGCTGAGCATGTGAGCCCAACAGGTCTGTGTGCTAAGCCCCCTCTTGTTCAAGCTGTACACCCACAAAGTTTGCGGACTACACCACCATCATTGACCAGAAATCCAACACAATACAATACAACGATGAGACTTCATATCAAGAGGAAATCAAAGATTGGTGCACAGAGAAAGCCCGACTGTTCAGCCACAGTAAAACCAAGGAGCTGATTGTTCATTTTAAAAAGGAATAAGGAGGTGAAGACAACCACTTCTGTCTACATCAGTAGAGATGAGGTTGAGGAAGTGATAGCTGAAAATCTATGGTCATTTCACATTTCACAAGGAGCAAGAGAAAGCATCAAACTCACAGCTTGTTAGATACTGACACTTGATCATTGCCCCTCAGCATCAGATGCAGTTGCTCTAGGTACCCCTCCAATGTCAGTTTCTGCTTATCACTTGCATAGTGGATTTGCAAATACACTTATATTTTCACAGGAAACAGTTGATTAAAATCAAGTTTAGTAAACAAAACCTCTTTGTCAAAGTTTAGAAAAAAAGACAGGGTTGGGGTTAAAAAATAACATCAACCGAAATGAGTTATGTAGAACGTGATGAATGTACGTACAGTGTCTTACTGAAGGTAGTTTACAGGCGTATTCGAACATTAACTCTAATGACATGAAAACCCGTCCATCCATATTTGACACTGAGGGGCACTGACCGGGACAGCAGAGGTCTGGAGTAGTTGTTTTAAACTGGTCAGAACGTCATTGGTCTGGTCTGATCATTGGTCATCATTGAAAACTTTGTTGTGCAGCCCTGTGTTGTAGAATAACAGTAAATTAACTGTAGATGTGTATTTTCCTCTTTGGATTCTTTCTTTGCTGTGATTACCAGTTTCAATTCAGGCCACGCAAGCAGCAAAACTACAATATAATATATAACAATTCACAGACAAAAAGATATGGCACTATATTTCAATTTGTTTATTAATGTATATTCTTTCTATTTCCTTTTCATTTTTCATAACTCATTCATTTCACAAACAGTGGACTGGTGGTAAATCGTCTTTTTCATACACCTGTCTATATTTTTAGAGAACTGCAGCCTTAAGAATGTGTAAACACTGTATTATTTTATTCTTTTTAATACTTTATTTATTATTCCCCAAGAAGGTATAATCAATACACTTACTTCAACATGTAAAATACAAGATTAACTGTGAGTCGCTGTCGGTTGATTATAATCAGAGGTTATTCTACAGTTAATTGCTGGATAAGGCTCCAGTTGTAGTGTAGGGTGGTGGTTCCTTGATGAAGTTTGTTATGGTGTTAACCAACTCAAAGATTGATCTCAGGAGGTTGAAGGAGTCTTTCTAGCTAAAGAAGGCCTCCGGCAATGAGGACTGAGCAGGGATTTATAAACCAGATTGTAGATTTGAGGATGACTGTCTGAGTTTTCACAAACATCTTGTTGACTCAGGAGGGGAAGCAGCCCAATACACAATCGCTATAGTTACTGCGTTTTATAAAATTCAAGAAAATTGACTTGAAGCTTCAAAAGATGGTTGGTAGGAGACAGCTATAACTGATTGAAATAGAAACACACTGTTCCGTCATAAAGAATGAAAAACCCAACTGAAATGCACTCTTTGCTGACAACCTGTACATGACTATGGTTTATCTTAAAGTTTCTATACTAATTTTGAAAATGTCTTTGTTTTCAAAACAATTCACCTCAGAGTTTTTGTTGTTTGACATGCGCTTTTAGCAAATACGATTCTATTAGTCTGACTATTTGGGGAACTTGCTTATTTGTTTCTTTGCTAGGTTTTAGATTAAAAAAACAACAACACTTTCATATGCATACACCAAACATAAGGCCACACACAGCTGCTATCTACTTTAGCTTTGTCTGTTTGACCCATCCAATCACCCAGACCCCCTCCTTATGCAGACTTTGTCACTCTTTGTACTACACCACCTGACTTCCTCCTTTGCCCCTGTCATAATTACTAAGACCACGAGAGATGGATTGTAATGAACTACTTGTACAAACTTTTTGTACTTTTTGGTGGGTGCACAGCCTCCAATGTCCTCATCTCACTCTTGGCAAGAAAGTGAATTGGCATATTTCCCCCAAATCTCAACTTTTCATTTTAGGTGTGACAGGCTGTGTTCTCATGTCCTTTGTTTCCAAAAAAAGAACACGTACAGACACCGGCTTAGTGAAAGGAATAACTGAAAGTTCTCATAGTTAACACAAGGTATAATTTGACTAGCAATAAGGTGGATAAGTGACATTACCCTTTATTATCTGTCCTGTTTGATGTAAAGTCTGCCAGTTTAACCAACAATATCTAATTTGCATATAGAGGTCCAATAGCAGAATTGAGATATCAAGAACACTTACTACCAGGTGTTAATGCAAAGGCCTGTAATGAGATGTCTTAGTTCATATAACAAATAGACAGTTTACATGTTAATACAATGCGTAAATGGGGTCTCAGAAGCTTGGATACAGCAGCTGGTCTGGTCGTGGAAGAGTGGTCAAGCTTTTTATGTCCCTTATTATAATTTCGGGGCTCATAGGAATTTCCTAATCCTTTCTGAATGTGTTGCACTTCTACTGTCAGCCTGTTGTTGAGGGTAAGTGGTATTTTTGGAGTTGTCATTCAATCAGCATACCATAAAAACAATAGTGTTTGTAGTGTGCATATAAAGGTAAACTCTTTCAGGCTGGACACACACACACACACGCACAACAGTGGTATTACATTATTGCAGGGACACAGAATTTCAACAGTGAGATGTAGTCTTGTGTTTTCTTGATTACTCATGAAAGAACTGCTCTACTGCTCAGTAATGCCGTGATTCACACTCTTAATGTTTTCCAGCCACATGACCATGCAATCATGTGAGCCACATGGGGCAAATGTAATGTAATCAATCTTTAATCAGAAGCTTTTTTTCCTAACAAGAGATACAGAAAAAGGGGAGTTGGTCTAATCAGTGGGGTACACAGTGGCCATTGTTCAGATTGACACAATCAAGTATGTCTTTTAAATTCCATCCGAAGGTAGAGATGCATGAAGCAGGGGTGCTGAAATATACATCTTTGTTGTTTCCTGATCGTGTAACAAAGTTGCAGGAAAATATTCAATATTCAATTTTGTTTAAAGGCCATTCCATTCGCTCACTTTCTTTCTCTCTCTTTTTCTTCTTCAAGTTTTCTGCCGCTCTCTCTCCCCTTTAAATTAAAGCCTAGCTCTTCTTGATTCTTTGACCGATGAGCTTTTGCAATTTGCTACACACCCAACCCAACCCAAGCGGTTGTGGCTTGCCTGGTGCGGCATGAAAACTCTGTCACACACTAATGTACTATAAAGGCAATATTCTTTTTCTCTCAGGTTGACTTTGTTTTTCTTCAACTTCTGAGCCCGCTTTGAACAAGTAAGTTTGGATGATACACACTGGGGATATGACTGTGAGATTTGCTGATTGGTGTTGGACTTGCAACACAGTTTGTAACTGTGTCTGTTTGAATGGGTCAAGAGCACGATCTTAATTATGAACAGCAAACTCAGTCTGTGAGAATGCTGTAGTTGTAGACGTCCTGATTACCATTTGTAGTGTTGTTTCATTCATGAGTATGTTCTGATTTTATCTGGTTACTCCCTCAGCTGCAATGCACTCAGCATTTGCAAATAAGTTGCAAAGCAAGTGTTAATGTCACCAGTGAGATGGACGCTATTGTAGCAGGCATACTAAGTCTATAAAAGCCTAGATGTGGTGCTACTCAAGCACACATTTTGGGTGAGAGGGTTGAGATGTGGGGGTTTGTGTTCTTTCATTACATCAGACCTTGATTTTGGACTCAAGGTGAAATTTGCTGCATTGCAGAATGCACAGAAGTCCCTCAAAAACAGGTATGAGTAATAGCAAGATACTTTTACATACTGCTACATGTGGTGTGGGAAACCTTGTTTCTGAAATGTATTCTTAAGATGTTTATGCCCTCAAACTAAACGATAGAATTTTTCAACCAAGAAAACATATATGACCGTTTCGTTTAATGTTGGGAAACAGTGGCCGTTTCTAACACATGACTAACTTTGTCAAACCAGAGTATACTTTGAAAAAAAATGCACAACAAAACGATTGGCAAGTTTAGTAAAAGATCACAGTTTGGGTTATAGTAAGTATATGATTGTGGTAACATACGCAAAGTAGTCTGGCTATGTATTAATTACAGTGCTTCACACATTTCTGTAATGGTTAGTACACCAGCATGTAGAAGCTCTTTAACAAAAATTATATTTTTAATGAAAAAATATAAATATTATTGTTAACCACAAACCTTCAAATTGTACTGTTTTACAAAAAAAAATGAAAAAATTGTAAAACACATTATGATTTCCTAATGAAGATGTCAAATTCTAATTATTTTCTTGCATTCCTGAACAGAGGAATGAATGTTTCTTGGTTGATTGTTATGCTTGATTGATTTCTGACTTCTCAGAGAAGCCCAGTGAGCCGGCTCAGATTTGGGTATAAAAAGAGGAATTCAGTTTGAAATTCCTCATTCCTGTTTGAAATGGTAAAACATCAAGGTCTCACTGAAAATGAAAGAGTCTGCATTAAAGTCAACTGCAGAGACGGGCGCTTACAAAATACACCAAGGAAGATCCAGAACATCCAGAAAACACAGCAGATTTGCCAGGGAGCACAAACACTGGACTGTTGACGACAGGAAGAAGATACTCTGGACAGATGAGTCAAAGTTTGAACTCTCATGGTCAGCATCATTGTGTTTAGCAGCGTTTAGCTGGAGAACGTTTTGATGCCAGATGCACCCACAGTGAAACACGGTGGAGATGACATTACAGAATGGGGTTCCATTTGTGGAAATGGCGTGGGCAAATTTGCGAAAATCAATGGTATCATGAACAAGAACGCCTACCACAACATCTTAGTGCATCATAGAATCCCTTCTGAGCTGAATCTGAGTCCATATACCAACAAGACAGTGACCCCAAGCATACTTCAAAGCTGTGCAGAGACTATCTGACCAAGAGAAAGGAGTCTGGAGGACTGGAACTGATGGACTGGCCAAATTAATGTCCAGATTTAAATCCTATTGAACAGATTTGGGATTTAGTAGATTCAAAGATTGGTCCCACAAAAGTTTAATCTAAAGCCAGTCTGTGGGAACAGCTAGAAACTATTTGGAACTCAATACCAAAAGAGACTAAGGAAAAGTACATAAAAACAATGCCAGCAAGAATGCAAGCTGTTATCAAGGCCAAAGGACCATACAAAATATTTTTGAAAAGGGACTATGAAGTATTTCATTTTGGTATTTGCCAAATAAATAAACATTATTCGTTTTTGAAAGATTTCTAAAATATTTATGTTTTTTGTTTTTTATGACAGGTGGTCTAATATATGTTAAGCACTATATGTAAGATGTTAAAACAATTCAGTGTTGATAATTTGGTTTCACACCGAACATGAACAGTGGTCTCTTGGGTGAAAGTCTTGTGTTGGTTTGACCATCAAGTCTCCCAGTCTTTCTCCCTATATGGTCTTTGTTTCTCTTTACAATGTCCTCCGAATTCCTTCTTCCGCCCATCATAAATAAGTCAACGACTTTTATAACATAGCCAGACATCTAGCAAGTGCGAGGCCTGAAAACATTCTCCTCCCCAGTGTCCAAAGCTCCTGTTCTAGCAATGTAAACACCAACACTCCCTCTGTGCTCCGTGGACTGCTGCAGCACGGCTAAGTGAGTGTTATGAAAGCAGCTAGAATTGGCAGCAGATACAAGTTAGCTTTATTTCAGTAAGTTTCTGTCCATCAGGAAACTCTTCAATCACTGATAGTTAAGGCAGAGCAGCAGGAGGACATCAGAGGGAAAAACCAAAAAACATTTTATTTTTCAAAATATGATCCAGCTTCACCAAAATCAGTAAAAAAAAAAAAAAAGAAAAAAAAGAAAAAGAAAAGAGCAGGTGATGTGTTAGAGCCACATAGTCACTTTTCCAGCAAATTGTTCTCAGCCACCAAAGTAACATAGTGCAGAAACAGGTGTTCAGGGCAAAGAGTGGGAATAAAAGCCACCATTCTCTATAGGAAAAGCCAGTGTAGCATCAAAATAATTTTGAAGCTGCACTTTAGAAATAGAAGTAAAAAAAGTTACCTTATGTTGCTTTAACATCAAAGGAAGTGTATACCCATTCATGTCTCGAACTTAAGAAACTATTGTGTGGTAACAACAGAGAATATAATCAAGAAGCTTTTGCTGCTCATCAAAGATGATTCTCTGAAATGTCAAAATTTACAGTACAAAAACATCATACACTTACATAATCCCACTCTAAAATGGGTCAGTCAACAATTACAGAATAATAGTGATAGAAATATTCAAAAGAGCAACAACCATCCTCTTGTCCATTAACTTTTATTTTTTATTACTCACACCTTCACTAAGACTTCGCTGGAACCTAAAACCTGGCAGATTAAAGCATGCTGTTAAAAGATTTTTAAAAAGGCCTATGGCTCATGATGTGTTTGGGTCTTTTGTTTTTAAAAAAGAGCACAGTTTTAGGAATCAGATGTTAATCATTTTTTTGCAGTGGAAGCAGTTGTGAGAAGAGGAATGTTTCTGAGCGGTTTAGCACAGGCTTTCTAAACAGGAGCTCAAACACAGAGCTTCAGTGAGAAGCTAGTGTTGACCTTGACTTGACTTCAAAGAACCTCAGTGGGCCTTTGTGTGCTTGTGTCTGTGTGTGTACTCTTGATCGATAAAATCTTTTCATCACACAACAACATACAGTACAGACATATATGTCTGGATGCTCTACTCGATGCACAGAAACTTTAATGAGGCTTTTGCGAGTGTGATGTACTGCAGCAGTGGGAAAAACAGAAGAGGCTTTAATCTCCTCTCTACATCTTAGAGTATGTCTCGATGGAGTCTCTACCGTTACTGGAATTTATTAATGTGTGCATTCATATCCTTTTTAGAGAGTGATTTAAGTAAAGTTCATTAAAGTAGTTTGACTATCATGTGAGAATTGCTGGATCACAAGATTATAAGAAATCCATCTTGTCAAGCTTCAGGATAGCTTTTGTGACTAACCAGGGTCCTGTGAGGAGCCAATTGTAGCTACAGGCATGGTTTAGGTGTGTGTGACGACACATTTTCAAAATAACAATGAGCAAAGCATAGATGCTGCCATAGCATCAGATCTATCAGAACTGGAGAGTATTTCCTCATGAAAGAACAGGAAAGAACAGCAGTGAAGGCTTTAGTTAAGGGAAAGATTCTGCTCTTCTCCTGTTTGGCTCGTGATAGACTGTGACAGACAGATGGTTCACCCAATCACCTGCCAAGTATTTTTTACAAAGTGCCTAACCTTTTCCAAACGGTTTCCAATGACTGCTTCTCAGATGGTTCTGTGTAACAAACCATCTGTGGTGTCAGGTTAACAATGGTGTCTTACTTTCCTCCTACCACAGACGTGCACCCAGGGTCTAATTCCACAATGTTTTCACGCTGAGCCAAAGAGGGCGACCAGCTGCATGGTGGTTAATGTCCACACAGATCCTTACACATCCACTCAATGATAACATGCATACGCTAGTGGACCCACGTGTACTTGTAGATCATAGGTAGAGGATGTAGATCGTATAATTTTACTTTAGAAGGTCCATTTTGCAGCAGCTTAACGTTAGCCATAATGTTTGTTGTCGGCAGCGCCCTCTAGAGGCCGAAGTGTTTATAAAGGAAGCCAACGCGATTAGAGTAAAAGCTCATTTGGAAGCAAGGAAACAGAGTTTTGTGTTGTTCATATTTGAGGAGTTGTTTTCTCCATTTAGCAGTTTAATCCAGTCGTGATTAGATGCTGTAATTCTGTCACAGCTCTTCAGAAGTGCTGCAAGAAAAAAACATTATCTGTCAATAGCACCACCTACTTCTTCAGACATGATTCAGTATCTAGCGTACAGCCCCTTAGAATCCATGACCTGTAGCTGCCCCCTCTGTTCTCATATCTGATCACCATTCAGCCCTGCCCTACCTCTAGGCCACTTCACCAAGAAATATGTGTTTGTTTGTGCTTGGTACCCTGGCAGATGCAGCACCACAGCTGGTGTGATTTCTTTTTTTTTGTGGAGATATATTGAACTTTTGAGGCACCGCAGCACAGATCAGCTAACTGCAACAGTTGACGAATCATTGCAGTGTCGTCCCAGCCACCAAAGCCGCACACCCCCCTACTCTGTGACAAGACTTGTCTCTCTGCTGCTCCGTCTCCCCGTCTCAGCAACAAAGCTACAGCACTGTCTTCCCTTCCACTAGCTCTACTATGCGAACAGCGCCTTAGGATTTTTTATAACCCGCTGCTACTGAAAAGAATTAGAAGGCTCTACATAAAACTGTAATGTCTTACCCTTTATTTTCCCTTTCTCTGTTTTACTTTCTCCTCTTATCTTGTTACCTCATTTTCTGTCTCATATATAAACACAGAGATGACAGAGAGCAATATGACGTTACACATACACAACTACACATATCATCACACAGTGCAGCAAAGAGCCAGCACAAACACCCCCACAATACAGCTGATGCACAATAGGCAGCTCTTCAGTACAGGCACTATTTGTCACTTCCTATTTCACCGCTGCTTGGTTTAATCTCGGCCTAAGGCACCAAATGTATTAAATCCACCAGAATTTACTCTCACATGCTCTGCTGTTTTTCTCTAACACAAAAGCAGAAGGGCAATTTTCATATGTGTAGGCGAACCTCTCTACGTGTATTTCACATAGTGGAAAAACAACCTCAAAGCTCGTTGACAGTCACTCTACTACCCAGACTCACATTCGGAAGTGAAATTAAGTTATATCGTCATGTGTTGCAAGCAGTAGTAATGCCTAGAAAACTGCCTACGCAACATTCCTGCAACCTGATATAAAATCAAACTCAAAAAGGATTAATTTGCTCAGAAAATAGATGTGCATGACGTTTATTAGAGTGCATTCACTGGTTTGTATCTTAGCATGAAATTTCACCTTGCCTTTATGTCAGTGTATTTTGGCATGAAGTCAGACACAAAATGCTATTATGAGGGTATGAGTGACAGCTAGAGAAGCTAATAAACATAATTGTGCTCTATCCAGTGCTCTCAACACCAGGGGGTTTAAGGTGATGGAGAGCATTGTCAGAGTGTTAGTTACCACCTTGGCTTTCAGCACACAACCTCACACTTCGAGAGCTATCAGCTCATTATCCCCACATATGCATGCACACACACACACACACACACATACATACATACATGCACACAGCATCTTCCACAGTGGTGGCAGTATACTGATAGTGTTGTACAGAGAACTAATGAGAACATTCTTCAAGTCCGTAACCTTTACCTGAGAAATTGTGCGTGTGTGTATGTGTGTGTGTGTCCCTTACCAGTAGCTGATATCTTGACAGGTGGAGAATAGGTTGTCATTCAAAAGGAAAAATAACAATAGGTGTTTACGTTTGTCAGCAAATTGAATCTGTAGTGGAATGTTTCGAAAAAGAAAAAGAAAGAGAATTGTTTTTTTCTTCTTTGTACTCCGTCTGCTATGTGAAGAACACTGTTACCGCCTCGTCAACTAGCCCTATTGCAATATAGTAATTAATGTCAAAGTTAAATTGGCTGGTTGACATACCATTATATGCAATAAATACATATTCCAACAACAAAATGTTGTGTCTGTTCAGTCAACAGGGTTTATTTTTATTTTCCTTTCTCTCCCTCTGCAATATGCATATTGTCACAACCTTCTGATTAAAGACTTGTATCTCATTTTCTGCATTTTCTGAAGTAATCAAGTGTAAAGTTGATGTTCCACTCATCTGCTGTGTTGCTTTGAGTTCTATAATTTATTTCAGAACACATGCTGTGAGCACGACTTTCTGTTTATATATTTTGTTTCCATGTGGTTTAATAACAGTCTGGTTTACAAAATTAAGGGGAAGTTTTCTCACTCATGCCTATATCTGCAGAGAGTTTTCTTCTGAGCATACTATGTTGTTTTAAGTAAATTTCAGATATGCATGTTCTCGAGTAATGAATCTCTCAGTCACAAATAGTAAAAGTAGCATGATGTTGTATGTGACCACCAGTCTCTCTATCAAAACAATTCTCAAAACAGTTCTCCCAGTTAGTGTCTTCAGTGTTTATCTCCTCCTCCGAAACATTTTCATCCATACAATTACCCTAGATAAGTGATAACTTGTATATTGTAACGAAGTTTCGGCTTTTATACTATTGTCTATTATGTCTTCTCTGCAGAGCATAAGCTTATTTTACACACATCTTTCTTCCATTTACAGAAGAGATGCTAAATTATTATTTTGCTCTCCAAAGGGGAAGAAAAAATTAGCAAGGTCGAATTTGAATTTTTGTTGTGAAAAAACAACAAGCAAAATATTAGCTGGCTTGTTATGCCTTGTGTTGCTGCACCTGCTTTATGTTTGGCTGAATTATCAAAGCAGTGCAATCTAAATGCTTGTGTATAGCTGTTCATATTTATGACAGAAATTCGAAGTGATTTGTACTCTAAAATGTTAAATCACAAAAAAATAACAATTCTATGAAATATTGCTTTACACATTTGCTTTAACTCTCTTATATAATTCTTTACCATTACAGTACTTAAGTGATTGAAGGTAACGCACTCTAAAGTATACCAAAATAAAATCTTTCTTTAAACTGTCTTTAAATCATGTTTAATTGTTTTTGTCATACATTTTATAACACAAAACATTACAAGATATTGATTTACGAACTGTAATTATAATGCATGTGGGTCATGCTAAAATCTAAAAGTTACCCGTAGTTTGAGTGTGATCTGTTTAAAGTGTCTCCAATTGTGGGTGTCCACACAGCTCTGTCTCCTCTTAATCCCTTTGATGGAACCTTATGTTTAGGCTGTGCTACCTCCACTCGCAGCAGGAGAGCTAACAGCTGATTTGTATGCTGCTGTGACCTGCCAGTTATTTCATTTGGAGGAGCAACAGAACAGCCTTGTCGTACAACAAATTTGGTGCTAATGGAGGGCAGGATCAAGAGACTGACAAGAGAAATGGAGTATAAATGGCTTGAGAGGGCCACAAATCCTTTACTTAATCATTTCGTAAAGAACACAACCTTAACACTGAGCCTTGTGCTGGTAGCTCTACTAATCTGACTGTGGTCCTGGCATGAAACATCCTGCTTAGCTGTTTGCAATGAAATTCTACCAATAATAATTGCCAATTTACTATTTATTAAAGATATGCAACGACAGCTGGGTTGGAGACTCACAGCATTTTTGACCTGATTAATGGGTATCTGGAGGAGGAACAATGAAGGGAACAAATGCAAGGCAGACCATTCAAGTAAAGCTCTCGTATTGCTTTATGTAACAAAAATCTGCATAACTGCCAACTGTTTTTAATGGCCAGAGGAAGTATTTCTTTGAGTAAGCCATGGCTGCTGTGTTCACAGGCGCAACAGGCAGTACGCATACAATCAGCAAATAATCCAAAAATAAATGAGCAAATGTTCAATTTAAAAAAGGCTTCTTTTTTTAATCAAAAGAAAATATATATTGGCAAGTCACACTGAATTATCAGGGCTTGATTGAATGAAAAAGTTGGATTTTTCAGCCAAGAAGATCCCCCACTTATTTTAACTGTTTTTTTTTCTTCTTTTTCTCAGGTCTTAGTGTCCTGGCTCCTCCATCTGCTGCTGTGGTTAGGGTTAGAAATGACAGTGTTTCTTGTTTTTTGAATCACTGTGTCATGTGGGGTAATCTTGCAAGGTTCTCACCGTCACACGAAACACCAAATATTTTGTTGTTTGACAGCTGTTAGGTAGGGCCAACTTGAATACCCTTAAAGTCCTAATGGGCTATATTATGACAATCCATATACATGTACTATAAATGACATGAAGCTGATCAGTAGATTGATGCCTGCTATCTGTTTTCTCAATGGGAGCTGATATACTTGGCTTATGGTGACCCATATTGATGTTTGCTTTTAGGCAGCGACCTCTAGTTGGTGTAGTTATAAAAACAGGAGGAAGTTAGGTGATGTAGTATAAAGACTGACAAAGTCTGTGTAAAAAGAATGACAAAGTCCACGTACAAAGGAGTTCAGGGTGGATGGATGAGTCCAAAAACACAGAACTTTGACTCAGGAGACCATTGATCTATCCCCTCCATGTCCTATAGTTAATTAGAGAAGTATCTATTTTAACCCAAGTCATGTTTTTCTCAGATTTGTTGCTTAAACATAATAAAGTAGTTTAATTCCACACTGAAAACCAAACAGCTATGGTATTTGTAAGATATCATATTAACTGTTGTGCCCAAGTTTTTGTAAGATCTCATAAGAATGAATGTATGAGGATATGTACAAGACAAAGCTAACTTGAGGCACATGTAACCCAAGTCCATGTGCATCAAATTGGCAAAACATTCTAATAGAAATATTCTGATCATCTGTATTCATCTAAAGTAGCTGTAATGGAACATTTGCAATATGAATATCTAAAGAGCAAGGACTAATTTTATATGCTCAGGCGCGTTTCATCTTGAACGCATCAATCACAGATCATCTCTGTAAGCAAGCCTGCGATGCCGGTGATATCTCAGTTCTTCTGTTTCCACTGTGTGACCACAATCCAACAAACAACAGCTTTTTTTCAAAGAGAGCACTCTCACAGCATGAAGATAAATAAAACAGAAAGCATTTCCAGCTGCATTATCTCACAACTTCCCTTTGTGCACTTACTGTATTTTAAAGCTTTAAACTTTGGTGACGTGTTAGACTGTTGAGTCTTGCCACGCTGCCTCTCACACTCACGCTGTGATCTGTAAAAGCAATTTGACTTTCCTAAAAAACTGGTTCCTGTTCAGCGGCCCAAAGCACATAGCAGAAACTGAATCTTTTTTGTGATGGAAGATTTGCTCAAAAGAAAACTGACATGTAAATGTAAACCTTTCTGCCAATTTAAAGTAATAATAAATGAAATATGACATCAGATCACTTGGGAGGACCACAACTTTTGAAGTTTTAATTCCATTTTTAATAAATAAAGTTTTCATTTTTAGTTATATATATTCCTGCTTGCTCCTACTTTCATATGCTTGGATGGTCTATACATTTAATTTATTATCATAACACTTTGTGTGCCTGTTGCCATGGGACATTAAAAATAATAACACCACTTAAAACATGTCATGCTTAATAATACAGGGTGTCCAAAAAGTCTCTTTACAATGTAAGAAAATATTATAAAAGCAATTGATGAGACATCTTAATCAGATTGTTTTATGTACTCAGTGGTTAGCAAAGTTTTAATCACATTGCATTTGTGTATTTCAGGTACCCTGTGATGAAATAAAATCCTACCATTTAAAGAGCACAATCCCAAGCTTTTAATATGAAACATTTGTTGAGTTTGACTTTAACATCTACAATTTCACACTTGTTACAGTTGTTATCCTAATCCAACTACTATGTATTTAATGAATGATTATCAAAATTACGATTTGTTTTTATTTGTTGTCTCAGTCTGATTGGACAAAGTGGTTCTCAACTTAAGGTTAATTTATCAACTTAACTTTATTGGGGGTAATAGGTGATAGTTTAATATAATATAATATTTTTCCTTTTTATAATCCTGCTCTTCATCCGTCTTGCAGCCCCCCCCTGTTGTAAGCCAGTGTATTAATTCCCTCTGTATTATTGTTTGTCATGCATATTTGCTGTTCAGGGCTTGACATGGCTGTACTGTAGATACAACACTGAAAGCCAACTTAGCAATAGATAAAGGAAATTATATTTAGTGCACTTCCATGCAGAGCTCTGAGAATTCAGGCCAGTCTCACACCCGACTCAGATACTGACGCTTTGTCGCTGGATATGAGGGCTGATTCTCATACACTGTGCAATGTCAATCACAAAAAAAAGTACAACTGGACAGGGTGGTTCGTCCCTTCTTGAATCTAATCTTGAATAGTCCTGGAGAGCTAACTGTTCAATCATGTGTGTGTATGTTTACAGATCCTGTGCTCTGCTGAGGTTCATTTCACATGTACGTGACTGTTGTTCCAAAAAAATCTATTTATGTGCAGAGTTTGGAGTCTTCGTGTCGTGCATGCTTCAGAAGACAGGGAGTTTTGGGGTCTTTGTGAATTCAGGGCACATTTAACCCACACATCCACCAGGACATTTGTGAGTCTTTATCATTCTACGTATGTCCTTTTTTGTGTGTTTGTGCGTCAGTGTGTTGCAGTCATTACAATTTCCATGTTTGTCTGCAGTTTGTTGTTTTGCTCTCACTGGGCCCATATCAAATCTCCATGTCAAAGAGTAATACGGACATGTAATTACTTGCGCCTGCTTATGCGCGCACACACACAGGCACAGACTTTGATTGCAACCCATATCTGCTTTGCTTTCACTGTGCCTTTGCTCGCTGGTTAACAAACAGTTTATCCCCACCTTACTCCCCCCAACCATGCTGCCTTGCTATGGGCAAACATTTTCCGTTCCCTCCTCCAAGTCTGCCTTTCAGTCTCTGTGTGTGTCTGTCTCTGAAAGACACACATACAGAGCGAGTGTAAAATTGGTGCAGTCTCTCTAAAACAAACTGATATTTTGAGTTACACGGAATCTGAATCAAAACTTCTGAATAAATGCAATAGTTTAATCTCAGAAAGTCAATACATGGCTTGCTGTTGTGGAAGTCCACCTGTTGACATGATAGACTCAGTAAATAGCACTTTTCTTGTGGATCTGGATGTTTGTAAAGGTTAACGCAAAAGGTTATCACGCTCAGAAATGCAGTACCCATTGTGTTTCCGTTGCTCATACAATGACAAGCTGCTGCAGTACAATACAATAGCTGGTTTCATTTTGGATCCAGTTTCAGGTTGGCAAAATAACCAGATTTGCTAATCTTATTACCATTTCATCTGTTTTTTCTCTTCTTTCCCCTTTTTTTCTCTTATTCTTTTAAAATGCACAGTAATGCAAAAACACATTCAGGAAGCTGTTTTAATATTCAGCCACCTGTCAGCTACTTTTGATGGTTGAAAAAAGAAATGGCAACAGCTACAACAACAGGCACAGTGGTCTCTGTATTTGCTCAAAGATAATTTGTGTGAGAAGAAACATCACTACTGTGAGAATGTATACATATTTGCCACATTGCCAATACAGCATAACAGCTGCAGTTAGCCTAATAAATCTGACAGACCATATTTTTTAAGAGCCACTTGGTCCAAAAGCTGCTTCATAAATATGAAGCATATTAAATTATTGATGTGGTGAGTGAAAGATGACGCAGTCAGCTGGTGAGAAGACGTAGGCTGATCTCCCTGTTGGGTATTCTTGGAATGACTGTACATTGGTTTTACAGAGTGGAGATTCTTACCTTACGAACAGTCTTTGGTCAAGTACATACACCGGTTTGCAGACAGCAGACAATCCAGACAACAGCCAAGTTTAATTCTGGCTTGTTATCAAGCCACTCACGGAATTAACGTTAATTAGCGACAGCTGGTATGATCTGCTGCCAGTAACGTTTGTCGTTTTAACCTGCAAAAGCGACAGTCTGTGCTGGCTAAGAATGAGAAGCTGCTACCTGAATGTTTTGTACACACTAATTTCCCAATGATAATTAGCGTCTGAGCTATGGAATCTGTGTTTGTCACCAACTGTAGAGTCAGAAGTCAGTTTTGCTCACAGATGCATTGGAATGGTGGCACTATAGAGCCAGCTGTGGTACAGGAGATCAGCACAGTGCAGTACAATGTGAGGACAACACCAGATTTTCCATCTATCCATCCATCCATCCATCCATCCATCCATCTCTGGGACCAGGTAGTGGGTGCAGCAGTCTAAGCAAAGTATTGCAGACATCAAGCTCCTCCTGGGGGACCCTGAGGTGTTCCAAGGCCAGGCGAGAGATATAATCTCTCCAGCATGTTCTGGCTCTTCCCCAGGGCCTCCTACCAGTTGGACATGCTCAAGCCCCCCCCAGCTTGCTCCTTTCAACACAAAGGAACTCTCTACTTTGAGCTCCCTCCAATTCTTCGAGCTCCTCACCTTATCCTAAGGGCCAAAGGCTGAGCCCAGTCACCCTACAGAGAAAACTCAATTCAGCCAATTGTATTAGCGACCTCATACTTTCAGTCACTACCCAAAGCTCATGACCACAGGTGAGGGTTGGAACATAGATGGAGTTTTGCCTTCCAGCTCAGCTCCTTCTTCACCACAACAGTCCTGTAAAACACCCACATCAGTACATCAGCACTCCCCACCCAGATAGGGCAGTCCACTCTTTTCCAGCAGAGAACCATTGCCTCAGACACATCACACTTGTGCAAAGCGCCCCAGTGCAAGCTGGAGGTCCTGGCTATGAGATTTTGATCAACTTTATTTATTTAATACCAATCTGTAATCTGTATCTAAAATGTAGATTTGAGTTACTTGATATAGATCCTTTGGACTGGCTCAGGACAGCTCTGTAAAAACATTTGATTGATCATGCTTTAGTTGCTACAAGTAGATAAAAACTAGTGAAATTAAATACAATGTAAGTAAACTTTATCCATACATTCAGTGGCTTCAATGTTCAATGTAAAATTTCCCCAATATGTTCAGGAAAATCATCATTTACATTGTGTATTTGTTGTTTCAAATTTAGTTTTATTTATATAGCCCAAAATCACATGGCTGCATGCCGTACCCTCCATTTCCCCCTTCCATTCTCTCTGTTACTGCATGAAAATACCAACAAAATAAAAGAAAATTGAAATGAAAACTGAAAGAAAATTTGATCTTCTATTTAGTCTTTGCTTGACTGATTGTTTTGCTATTATCGAAACATTTGCAATTGTCACATAATCATGGTTGCCAGCTGAATCTGTTTATATTTGAAGTTTCCACCTTGGCAATATTTACTTCTTGCCAATACCTGCTTCTTTGAATATTAAATTAAACAGATGAAGAGTGAACAGGGGGAAGCTGAATATGAATAGAGACAGAAAACGTGCGAGAGAGAGTAGAAGAGAGAAAAGGGAAAACCGACAGGTATGCAGAGAAAAAGAGCGAGGTCTGAAGAGACGCAAAGGAAAGTGGCATGCGGAGGCTTTGGGTTTGATGGAGATGGAAAAAGAAAAAGAAAAAGGAAAAAAAAAATAGGCAGTTTCAGTACGAGTGATTGCACTGTGAGAGGAGGAGGGGTTTACCCAACCAACAGAGCAGACGAATGGAAAGCAAACTACTCTGCAGCTGCAACAAGCCTTTCTCCATCACGCAGCAGTGTTTTTCTGCAACTGCTGGTAGCCTATATTAGTGCACTGGGTGATAATGGAGCTGAATGAGTCACCTCCAAGCTCAACCTTTCACATTCATCACAAGTGCACCCTACTATAGTGTCGGTACAATGTTTAATATTTCAGAAGCCTTAATCAAGGTAATTGTTGAGTTCCATGCTGTTCTTTCCTGTTTTTCTTCACTTTTAATCAGTTAACACACATCCACATCTGTATGATACCAGCTCAGCTACAGCTTGCCATTGGATATCACTGAGATGGAAACTGGACCGATATAATTACTGGTATTGTCTGGGGGGGAAACTGCTAATTTGACAGGTCTTTGGTTAAATGCACAGTTCCCCAGTTCCACCTTTGATTTTGACCAGGGATATCCCTGCATAAATCATAGTCACACTTATTTTCTATACATCTCCAAAATATCAGTGTAAGGGAAAATTTTTTGAGAGCACACAACAAATAGATGACTATGTACTAGAGGAATATTCATCCTTAACTCTTCTTTACAGGACATTCAGTTCAGTATGCAACTTCCGGGGTTTAGTACGCCCCGGCTGTCAAACAGTCTATTAATCGACATATTCCCACAAAGAGCTTTGTATGATTTCATAGAAAATTATTGCAGAACAGTTCCACACACATTGTTAATGTTGTGAAAGTATTTGTTTAGGTTTAGGCACCAAAACTACTTGGTTATAGTTAGGAAAAGAGGACCAAGTTGGGCTAAAAAAAATATAGATAACCATAACTTCCTATGGGACCTTATTGGGGTCCTACATGGCTTTCATAAAGCGTTGCCTCATCCCTGGATAGTTACAGGGTAGCTACAAATTTCAGTGCATTGCTTCTCATAGGCCTGACAACATAGACAGTTAATTTAATTGAGATTAGACACCTTTTTTTATTCAAAAACACTAGGTCCATCATCAAAGACAAAAGTCTCTGCTGGAAAGCAAAGATATCAATTATCCATTTTTGGTTTTAAGTCTGTGAGAATGGAAGCAGGTTAGAAAACTGGCATTGTCTTCTTTCCTCTAAGAAATGTCTGGTCTCAGTTTATACAAGCGTCAATGGGGGCAGTTGGTTGGCACTCCCACTGCTTGGAGGCTCACAGGGCCAAATGTGAAAGTCTGTTTGGTTCTATATTTACTATATTGTTAAATTCCTTCTTAAGCTGATGGAAAATTAAGAGTTGGGTGTTATCTGTGGTTCAGTTACTCCAAATGTCCCCTTTCACATAACAAAATCTTTTTTTTTCAAGTCAGTACAAAACCTCATTACCACATTTTTTAATTAAACATGAGAAGTCACTAAAGTTTGGTCTGTTTTGACATGTCACAGCAGAAAAGGCACAAGTATAAATAACAAATGTGCCTGTGCTTTCCCTACTATGACAGGAGGAAGAAAGTGTCTACTGTGAAAAAGGCCTTTTAGGTATCAAGCCTGAAGACAAACAACTTAATATGACTTTAGTTTTGCTATTGTATTATTGTGGGGGAGAAGTATGATGATTTTTAATTTACATTTGCAGTTTGCTCTGAGCTCTGTGGTGAAATTTCTTAGTGTGGATTTTCCTCCAGCATTCCAATATCTTGAAGTCTTATTTTGTCTTCTAGAGGTGCAGCATGTCTATGAGTTAGCCCTGTGATGGACGGCTGCTGGGCTCCCGTGCATTTTAACGCATACAACTTTAACTTTGCATGTCAGTACAATACCATAACATTTAAAGACCACCTCAACCCTTACAGCCAACATGAACTCTTACAACACACATACATATATTCCCAGTGCTCTCATATGTAACATTGCAAACATACTATTTACAACTGATCAGTGCATTTGAGTTTGTCAGCTATTCAGCAGCATGACAGCCTCGGGGAAAAACAGCTTTAGGTTCTAATAAGCCCCAGGTCTCCCCATGATGTTGGAAAATTAATGGATTGACATTTCCATTACCCCAAAAGCTTACAATTAACAAGCATGTAGCAAGTGTTCAGCTAATTTTTTATTGTTTTTTTCTTCAAACAAATTGTTTAATTAAACCACCAACTAATTAAACGCTAAATTTTCAGAGTAACGATCTGTTTTTAGAGGCCAATCTCGGTGCCTCCTGTTAAAACAATGTCTACATTTGCTCTAAAATATGTTCCTGACACACCGTGCTGACAGCAGCAATCATTTTGTGAAGAAATTCCCACAGGTCTTTCATCTTAATCGGTCAGATCCCCCAATCACTCAGTCCCACTGTCCCGTGTTGTTGGACTCCTTGATTCCGTAAGCGACAGCTGCTACTCTACACACACTTTATCTCTCGCTATGTATTCTCCTCATCTCCAGAGAGCATCGTTCTGTCACTTCCTTCCTGCAGCCAGCCTTTTCATCTTCTCCGCTCACATCTTTGCCACACTCACTCACGCTCTCTCTTTCAGTCTCATTTTTATCACTGTATCTCTCTCTTTCATCTCTGACCCTCACTCTTCATTGGGTCATTGATCTTTATGGCTCTCACCTTGCTCTCTGCCGAGCTCTCTTCTTTAAAACCCCTCAATCTCTCTTCTTTTCCTTGCTTGACCTTTCTTATCTGTTTTTCCATTAAAGAATATCAAAAAGTTGTTGTCTCTGTCGTTTTTCTTTCTATCTCTGTCTGGCCTCTATCGTTCCCTTTCTCTCTGTCTATGTCTTCCTCTGCCCTACAGATCATCCAGTTGGGCCGTCTGCCAGGTTATACTAAACCTTTGCCAGCCAGGTGGCACTCATAGATAAAGAACCCATGTGTGCATGTGGGTGTGTGTCAGTACTTGTAGGTCTACTTGATTGTGTTTATGTCTGCCTCTTTGTGTATGTGTTTGCATTTGTAAAATGTGTGCCGCTTGTAAGTGTGAGAGAGTGAGAAATAGAAAACACAGTGAGAGAGAGCTTTGATTCCACTGCCTTTCTCTCCTGGAGGCATTTGCTACCTTCTTCCAATCTCTCTGTTTATCAAGCTAAGATGCTCAGCGAGAGGCTGCTGAAGCAACTAGATAACCCCCTTGCAATACGTACACGTACACACTTTCCCCATCCTCCCAGCATCCCTCTTCCCAGCATCCCTCACAACAGCCAAGCCCAATAATACACAGAAAAACCCACAAACACACACACACACACAAAAACACAAACACCCATGCCTCTTCACCTACACACCCTCCCCGAGTTGCCCGTTGAGTGCTGTGCTATCCTGAGGCAGCGTGGCAGGCACACATAGAGGCTTAAGATGTGAAAGGGAAGGAAAAAAGGGAGGAGACATAATAACAGACTCTATCACCAGACATCCACCCTCCCATTGCTTGTCATTCAAACGCCGTCTACCAGAGGACCTAACGTTTTCACTCAGAGAGACTCTCACACTTTCAGCTGCCAAATTGGGTTTGCGCCTCGGTTTACGAAGTGAAGCAGCTGCCAAATTCTGCAGAGTTGGCACACAGTCAAACAGAAGAAAGCATGATGATTCAAAAGATGCACAGTTTTGACTGATTGAAGGAGAAATATCTGCAGATCCGCTGGAGAAGAATTGCTATGTGTCTATAAGTCTGAAGTCTTGTCAGAATATTGATTGGGACTGAAATACCAATTGCAGCATCGGTCGGCCAAATAAGACTTTCCCGGAAAAAACTGGATATCAAATGGGTCCTAAAAATGTTCTGATTAACTTGCACTGTCTATGAGTATAAGCCTGTCGGTTTATGACAGGGAATATCATGAATGTCTGGAAAATTAAATTCAAAACTATTTGGACATCTTGTCAAAGTGGCTTTAATCTGCCAATTATCTCCAGATCTGTTGATGTGTTTTCAAATTTCATCAACATACCAAACAGAGTAACAAAAAGGCAGAACAGCACATAGACTAGTTGATATACTACAGGCAGATATCTTTGAATAGGCCAACAATACAATATTATTGCATTCAGGTCAGATATGGATTGATGTGAATCTAAATTCCTTGTTTTGCCTCTGGCTGAGACTGTATCTCTGTTGTGTAAAACCAAACAAACTGGAGCCACCAGAAAGATACTATCATTATTTTGAACCTGAGACCTGGGTTGACCTACAGAGATCAATCTGCTAGAGAGTGTCCAGTTTCTCTGTGTAGTCGGGTGCACCTTCTGTGTGCCTTCCTTCAGCACATGCAGGTATAACTACTTGTGTAGGTGCTAACAATGAGGCCATGAAATATTTCGCAGAGGTGCACCCCATGTTTGGGAAAAGTGCCCTTCCAGTGGATCAAATTAGGGCGCTTTCACAACCCAGGTCTGTTTGGTTAGTCCAAATCACAGTTAAACTGATACTTTTAGTTGGTTTTGCATTTAGTCCAGTTTGCTTTCACAGTGCAGAAGTTTAACCGGGCCAAATAAAAAAGCGGAGGGGCGTGTGCGTAGGTGGAGGACTGGAAATATAGTTGCAATTGTATTTCTAATTGGTTGGAAAGTTGGTGGTAAACACATACCGAGTACTTTTGATTATACTGGCCATAATCCTGCTCCGGTGTTCTGACAAAAACAAATTTGAAAAAAAAAAAAATGCTCGGAACGAGCGCTTGTTGATAATGTGTTGATCTATTATTTCTGATGTGCTGTGAACAGACAGGCAGCCTTGATGCACTTCTACCACAATATGCTTCTACCATGAAGTTAAATATTACATTATCTTTAGCAATACGTTGATAATTCTGCAATGAGTAATTAGCTTTAGCTCAGTGGCAGCCTTTTTATACTATAGGAGCCACAATCCACTGCAGTTTTGGTTAACTTCCATTAATTTGGTCAGATTATGTTCACAGAGCAATAGAACAATACTAGAGTTTGTATGAAACGGACGAAACCCCCCCTCACAAGTGGTCTCAGGCCAGTTGTTTTGGTCCACGCCAGAGTTTGATTGGAGAGTTCACAAGCGACCAAACGAACTGACAAGGATTTAACTGCACCAGAGATGGATTGAAACGGACTAAACTTGGGGTTGTGAAAGTGCCCTTTGATAAAGTGCCCTTTCGGGTGCCCTACCAGTGGAGAAAATGTAATTTAGTGCCCTACCAGCGGACAAGACCACATAAAGTGCCCTTTAGGGTGCTCTGCCAGTTGAGAAAATATAATAGAGATCTCTTTAGGATGGCCTCCCAATGGAGTAGATGTAATAAAGTGTCCCCTTAGTGGAGAAAGCAAGATAAATGCCATATGTGCTGCACTTCCAGTGGATAAAACCAGATAAAGTGCCTAAAAATTTCCCTTCCTCCTGCCAAATCTAGAGTGCAAAATAGATAAAGTGTCCATTAGGGTGCCCTTCCAGTGGAGAAAATGTCTGCCCTACTTGTCTTTCTGTACCTACCTGCATGGAGCTAGTGCCCCTTTTTGCTGTTCCTTAGATACCCTTAATCTGCCACAAGACACTTATGTGGTTATAATAACTTTTTGTTTGGTTTGTCTTTCTTGGTTCTGACTCAACCCCATTGTTCAAGTCAATACAGCACAGGCAAACCGTTTATATGATATTATATATAATGTTTTAGCCAATACTCTGTTTCCAACTTGGTAGAAGCAATTTGTGTTGCGCTTTCTGTTTCAACATGGCAATGCCCCGTGCACAAAGCCAGGCCAACAAAGTAAAGCCAGTTAGGTTAACTCTGTTGCCTCACAGCAACAAGTTTTAGGTCCTCTGTGGCTAACTGGGGCCTTTTTGTGTAGAGTTTAGATTTTCTCCCTGTGCCTGTGTGGATTTCTTCAGGGTACTTTGGTTTCCTCCCACAGACAGTTTAAGTGAACAAGAAACTGTCAATAACCTGCAGGTGTTGTAATGAGTGTGGATGGCTGTATGTTAGCCCAGTGATAGACTCTAAGTTAAATAAACGGTATAGATGATTGGACGATTCAAAAGTAACACATGAAAAGTGTTGGTGATTATTAGAATTACTGTTCTGAAGCTGAGATTTCTTTTAGCAGAATAAAAACTGGAACATCATTTCATTTTAATGATTCTATTGCACTTTATGGGGGGAAACACAACACTGCACACACAGGTATTGTATGTGACAGGTACACTGATGCCATAGGCGCAGCCTGTGTGCACATGCAGGCAAAGTGTGCAAGCAGTGCAGAGCAAGTCAAAGTCTGAGTGTTGATGTTCTCCCTCTCTATCCCACAAGCAAGCCGAGTTGAGCTTTAACAATAGCACATCTTCGTCTTGCCATTGCTTCAGATTTGACAGTTTTTTTTAGCCACAAACAGTCAAAGGAGGAGCGCCTTGACTGACTTTAGGACTGAACACAGTGTGTGTGTGTATGAAGTGTGTCTGTGTACTTGTTTGTTATCCTTGTGTGTGACAGCTCACACTGACTCCCAGACTTACCAGGAACTGAAGTGGTTTCTCTTAATATATGTCGGCTATATAACTAAAAATAAACACAATACATGAATGCATAATTTAAATTCAAAATGTTATGTTGTTTTGTTTACAGAAGCTGAATATTGACTTTATTGTGTTTTCTATGGAGCAAACTCTCTTTAATATAAGTGCATATAGAACCTGAGAATAGAAATGCTGAATAGGGAGCAAAACTGAGTCTGACTGGCTCCACCCTAACCTGGGAACAAAACACGGTGCCATAGTCACCAAACAGAATTCATTAAATGCATTTATCTTTATCCACCATACATGTGGGGACTGAATGTTTCTGAAAGCCTCCTGGGACCTTAAGTTCACAGAACTTTCAATATCTGTGCACATCCGTTTGACTTTGTAGCATTGTCCTTTGTACCTTTTGACTTTTGTCAGTGAATGTGTTTTGCATTGGCTATTTAACCTGGAGACTTTTCCATCAAAAAGTATTGTTCCAATAGTCAATTAACACTGTCTGTATAAAATATATCTCACTGTGGCTGTTAACTAATGATATGACATATGAAAATATAAATGTGAATCCCACCTAGTTGGTTCAGTGTCAGTGTATTGTACATGCTGACTCGCTTTCAAAGATTGGATAGATTGCTAATTGGTTTGCTGTGAAAAAGAGCTGAGCTGAACTAAATTTGATGCACTTTACTTGAGGAGATACAAAATGAGTAAACAATCTGTGCATACTAAGAAAAGATGCGTTAAGCACTACTAGTCTGTGAACTGTGGTAAAAAATATTCTCCTAGCTGCAAAGTCAATTCAAACAGTAAAGGTTTGTGCCAGTGTAGATATTGACAGTACTGATATATATAGGCACAGTGCCATCTGAGGGGGGGTGCGAGACCCTGTGCAAACTTGACGAGCGAGGCCCTTCTCATTGACATGCATACGCATGAATCACAGTCACACACACATAGCTATTCTAGTTCTACTGTAAGCAACTATTCTAGTTCTACTCGGCCCATCGCCATGAACGGTCTTAAGGGAGCTTAGCCCACTCGGTTGTATTTTTTGCCCCCTCTGTTTAATCCTTATGTATTTATAGAAAAATAGAAAAAACAACTAAATCATTGGCCAAGAAACATGTGTTTTCAGAAACCATGGACAGTGCTGTTTGTTGTGTATAGAGCGAGCCCCCAGGAAAAGTGCTGGGCTTTGAAGCCATTTGACATGTTGGCCAAACTGTGGAATTACAACTTTCAGGTTCATCACGTGGTGCCAGTTGGCCCAAAAAGACTTTTTCCCAAAGACCTACACAGGAAAGATAACTCTGTAAATCTGTGGATCACTTTTTCTTGCAAAATGACTGGTTTAACGATCAGAATTTGATGCATTGAGTCCGATGACATTGGGAAAGTCTAGAAGAGCTTCCCAATTGAATTTAAGTCACTTGGACGAAACTAGAAAAGATCCGGGGTATTTTTACATGAAAGTTGTTGACTTCATACACCACTGAGCAAGTTTTAAAGGAATGAATGGTGTATCCCATTTTCTTCCAAGGTAGAGAGTACAGGTGTGTGCAGCTGTGCCACTGGTCCATAGAATTAAAACGTAGTGGATGGACAGAGAGACAAAAAAAACAAACAGTCATGTAACTGCTGCTTTCTTGTACATAGTAGTTTTGAGAGAGAGAGAGAGAGAGAGAGAGAGAGAGAGAGAGAGAGAGAGCTGCAAACTGCAAACCACTGTTTTAACTCAGCTGGTGCTAGTTGTATATTTCTATATGAGTACTCTGATTTATACATGCATTATTTGATTTTGATGCCTAATTGTAATGTTATTCAGCCTTCTGAGGCTATTGCATGGTTAAATGAATGAACTGGATTCATTTGGAAGGTCAGGCGTGAGGCAATGTGTGGTATTTAAAGCCAAGAGAGTCTTCAATAGATCTGACTCAAGAGCCATTTATCCATGGTTCAGTTTAATTTGTCTTTCATATTCCAGCTTTTCCTGTATTGTAGGATAAAATAGTTCTGTTTTATTGAAGGGAAGTGGAAATGTGGAAAGTATCCCAACAGTCAGTTGTTGCAGCTTCCAACCAGGACTCCAAAAATTTGTTCTGTAAAGTGCCATTCAAATGGGCATTTTTTTCTGTATTAAGAAAAAAACATTTTGTGCAAGTAAATGCTGATGTGTATGTGTGTGCACAGCAGTTAATGTGAGCCGACAGGCTAAAAACAAACTATATGAATAAAACATGGAAGATAGTCTTTTCATCTTCGCTCTGCTTTTCTAATGCTCATTACTTTGGCTGCAGTCTCTTTCTGTGTCTGTTTTTGCCTCTCTCTCTCTCTCTCTCTCTCTCTCTCTCTTACTTCTATATCTCTTTGTTGCTCCCTCTGTTTCTGCTTCTAACTTCCTTTTCAGTCACACTAGGCCCAAGGGCACAACCTTGAAACCTTGGCAAACTATGGCACCTTCATTAGAAAGTTTTTACAGACAAAGAATATGACTTTAAAACAGGTTATTAGTTAGCTATTGTTCCACTGAATCTGTTAATATATTATTCATTTTAAAAATAACACTCCAGTTGATATTTTTGAGCAAAAAAGCCCTTTTAATATCCTCAGAGTGAAAAATAAACCAATTAAATTATGACCAATTTGGGTTTTCTCCCCTTTTTTCCCTTTTTCCTTTCATGATTAGATAAATAAAAAACTAGAGAGCACTCACTCAGAGAACACATACCTGTGCCAGGACAGCACAATCCTCTAAATTAGCTTTTTTGTTTATTAGGAAGAAAATGTTTTTTTAATTTGCATCTGGATCTGTATTAAACTACTCTTGGTAAGTCGATGGTGCGAAGTGTCAGGGAATACCGAAATCCTGCAAACATTAGGGCTTTTTTCATGCCTGTACTGCAGTGATATGGGGTAAATGGATGGTTTCCATCTGGCAGAGGTCGTCCTCCTGCTGATCTGACAACAGGTGAGGGTGGTGTGTATATGTGGAGCCAACAGTTCTCTGCTGCTCCCGTGTTACTAACTCTTCTGTAATAGAAGTAGCTAGCAGGCTCTGGCTAGCAGTAGCTGCTAAATTCTAAACCGCCCACCATTTAGTGATCCAATCAAATGTGAAGGTTTTGATTAAAAATATTCTCTGTACTGGAAAACACCAAAAGACTTGTTTAGTTTAATGTAATAGCAACTTGGACGAGTATTTAAAGAACACACTGGTATCTGTTTCAAGTAGTTGCATGACAACCAAAAGCAAATTTAATAAATCAAGTAAGCCATTAAATGTTTTTTGTAAACTTTGCAGACTGTTGTTGCTCAGACTTGAGGGGGTTAATTTTATCAGTAAGGAAGTAATCTTCCTATGCCAAAATGTATTGTGTTCCTTCTTGCCCATGGTAAACTTTTTCACCAAGTCTTGTGTAAATATGACCAGTGACTGTTCAGTAATCCTGCTGACAAACAGACAATGGTCAGAATATGCAGTAAATGGGACTGAAATAGCAATAATAGAGGCAATAATTTGGGTTTCTAAACTGAATTCAAAGCAAATGGTTTACAGTTAGATTTGATGGGAAAAGCTCAGCTCTCTGAGGTAGCTCTCAAAGATTCCAAGCAGCTACAAGGATTCTCCTGAGAGAGCTAATCTCACTCATAAAGATATACATGAACATTAAATCAACAACACCAAACACATTGCATACAAGGAGGAGGGATGGGACAGTGGAGGGGGCAGGAGTAAACAGCATTTACTCAAGCATATCTGCAGACTAATAGTGAGAAGTGTCAGAATCAGAACTACAGCAATACTTTATTTTCATTAGGAATTAAGCTTATTTATTTTATTTGAAAGGAACCCTGCACAGTTTCAAACATAAATGTCATCATCTGATGCACTGCACCAAACTATAGCTTTAAGCTAATTCACTTCTGTAGTCCCTTGGCAGGTTAAAAAAGGGAACTGACACAATACCAAACAATAAAGACTAAAAATATAATACAAAAATGAACACAAAAGACACACAGTATAAAACTACACTCAATAACACAACACAAAAGTATGCCTGTCAAATAAAAGCAGGTCTTCAAGGCCGTAAGATAGGGTTCAAGGTCTGCGAGCGCAGAGCTGAGCAGCTTTTATCAAACATTTTAGTTGGTTTTAAAAGTGCTGATATAGCTGCACCTCCTCACATTGACAGGGAGGGTATTTTCACCAATTTGTGGCTTTTCCAGAAATAGCTGATTACCCAAATGTAGTGCGGCAAAATGGCATGGTGCAGTCTTATACAGAGGATTTGCTATCCTTATCTATTAGAATTTACTTAGCGAGTAAACACAGTGTTTCTTAAAGTTAGAATTTTGATCCAGTATCGCGCCAAGATATTTAAAATCAGTGACTATGCTTATCCTTTCACTTTTGATTAGAATAACAACATTTCAAAGTTCAGGTTGTGTCATGATTTTGTCTTGTTAACATTAAAGCTCAGACATAACGCATCAATCCATGATGTGATCCATTCCAACACAATTGTTAGTTTTACAGTGGCTTTGTTTGAGGTTTAAATCAAACAAAGATTATGAAATGTGTCAGTCCATCTGTGCATGGATTGCCCTAACATCTCGAAAATGTCCTCTAGTTCCTCCTGGGCCTGGACTAGTTGTATCTGTTAGAGAAATACTTGCAAGCTCAAGAGTACAACTTCTAATCCCTGTAAAAGAGTTGTTTGTAGAGGTTCACCTTTTCACTCCTGATACCTATTTCAATTACTCAACTCAATGTATTTGCCAATAAAGAGATTGGTGCTTTCTATTTCTCAGGTGTAAAATGTGTGGACCACACTGCGTGGAGCACATTGCAGACATTTATTCAAGGATTGTTGTGGGACTAAAACTAAGTCGGTAGCCTGCTGTGCCACTGACATTTGTGGATTGATCAAGTCATTTCTGATAGAGAATCTATTTAATCAGGTTAGTTTCTGCACCAGAACTCATCCAGTGTATCAGACCTGTGTAACATTAATTGGTTAAGACAGATATTTCATGTGGTTTGAAATGAAATCACTCTCTGCCTACAGTATTTGCTGTTGCAGTCAGTATCAACATTCAGAAAACCCTGTTGGTCAAATCTTGGTTGATCTGTATTGGCTAACCACACAGGACAAGGTTAGCATGTGCTGTCATGTCACATCAAACTGCCAAAAGAAGAGGATAGCATGTTCCATCCCTCAAACAAAGCTGCTCTCTTTCAAGTCTAAACCCCCTTTATGTTCTGTGCCATTGTTGTTCCATCATGTTACAACATCTGCTGGTACCATGCTCACCACGTAGTGCTGTTGGTTAATGCATCAAAGTCAGGATTGTGCGCTATGGGTTTCAAGTCCTGGTTTGAACTTGAAGCAGCTGCAGAGGGAAAGATTTTGTCATCTCTGAAGTCACAGAAACTCAATAGGAGATAATACCGGGCTGCCAGATGAAGACTTACAACTGAAAAATGTATTTCTTATGCTTGTCCTTAACTATTACAGAGAGATTCCTCATATTGTGTTGGCTGCCTCTGCTTTCCCTCTGCTGTTTTTCTGTATTAAAAGGCAAAGGTTACACTGTGAGAAGCTTAGAAAAATGCATTATCATACAGTTTTTGGAATGGGATTCAAGATAGCAGCATGCATCAGGACAGCTCCTTAAAAGTCTTAATGCATTGCACCTTTAAGCTCTTATCTGCAGGGAACCTCTGAGAAAGTCTCATCTGCGCTAAGTTTAGTAGCAGTATACCTTTATAGAATATATTTTATAGCTGTGTGTTTGTGTGTGTGCGTGAGAGAGAGGCAGGGAGGGAGAGAGAGATAAATAATTTAGTTGAATCAATGCTCATTGGGATAGAGGCAGCAGGTTTCAGGGCTTCCAGGGCAGGGGTTAGAAAACTCAGATATATCAAAGACATGACCACAGAACTAACTTTCTCTGCATGTGTTTGTAACCTGTTTTCAAATACCAACAGATCATAAAGTGCAACCTCTCCCTCCATCTGTTTTACCTACGGACGCACACACACAATAAGCATATAAGGCACTGGCTTTTTGGGGTGAGAAAAGATTATGTTTGCTTGTGTATGCATTGAGATCTGTGTGTGTGTGAGAGAGAGATGACAATGAGTTCACACACACAGATATAACAATGGTTTAAAGAGCAAAGGGTTAATCCGGATTTGATTGCACTCTCTGTATGTCTTGCGTTCCTTTTCCACAGCACTAGTTGAACACCTTTTGTTCATCCCTTGCTGGGTTCTCATTTACATGAGACAATGAGGAATTCTAGTCTGCAGACCATTCTTCAACCTTCTTTAATCACACACATGCACATAAGGTAATCCACACACACAACATGCAGCTAAAGGTGGGAATATTGGCAAGCTAGTTCTTTGGGAAAAATGTGATAGATCTTGGTTTGAATGTTAACATGTCCAGTTCACCTCCAGTGTTTGGTTCTGTTAACAAAGCATTGTTGAGATTTTTATGTTTTCTGTGCCTCTGTAACCTACTCTTTCCCACAACTCTATATTGATCGACAAAGACGTTTATGTGCACCTTCACAGAAGTTTGATTCTAGTATAAACAAACGTATTGTCAGAAATCTGGTGCAAAAAGTAAGGATAGGTAGATGCATTGTTTCCTAATGGTTTTCAGTCATAATGGTAGAATGAACACATCTACTGTTTTTTTTATTTTTATGCTTTTACTGTATTATTATGGTTAATGGGGATTTCAGTATTCTAAATATTCAACACAGGGTTGAAGACCCATTAAACAACAAAGCAGCACAGATGTAAGTTTTATATAGACTATGACTTATATAATGACAGAACGATATATAAAGATGTAAAGTTTTTTAGAAAATTACAAAAAGGGCAACATGCCCAGCCATTCATCCATCCAGCCATTCATTCTCAAGATACTTATCATCATGAAAAACAGAATAACTGCCATACAATGGAGGATAATATTTAGGCTTCTCTGGGCTGCACATGCATGGTTGTTGCTAGTAGATGTGGCTGTTTCTTTTATAATTCTATTCTATTCTACAACAGATCCATTTTTAGACTATATTAGAATGAAGAGTGGGTGTCTGCTCCATAGACTGTAAAAAATAAGGTCAGCTCCTCTGTGATCTATTGCATGTATACGATTGGCCAAGTCATTGACGTTGCAGATGATGTTGTCTTGTATCGTTGCAGAACTTTATCAATGGGGATATTTTTTGCCAGAACCCTCTGTGTGAAAACAACCATTGTGTTAATGCAGATGTTAAATTGAAATAAATCAGGGAGCTGTATAGTCTGACCACGGCATAACTTAAACACTGTCAGTGTCTGAAAACATGTTTATTGATTACAGTGGTTGAAAGACACAGGAGAAGAGTTTAATACTTGGTGGTTGCCATCCATAATAATATGATGCAAAGCCATAAAGTATTGAATCTTGATATTGTGAGATGATCTAAAGGAAGAAAAGTAGACAGGTAAACAACAGGAGACAGGAAAATAAATAAATATACAAAAATAATTTGAAATTGGAGAACATCTTAAAACAAATGCTGCTGATGAACAATATCAAAGACCTGCTGCAAACAAATATGTCAAGGCTTTTTTTTGCTGCGTTCTTTGCTGTCCATGTATAAGTAGAGAACACAAAGCGGGGATCATTGGAAATAATGAAGCGCTCTAATGTATGGTAAGCCAAGCAGGATGCTCATTTCAAGAATATTTGACAAGGGATCAGTGCGAGAGACATTTCTCAGATTGATAATCTCTCCAAAGAGCATCTGCAGCTGTCCAGATTATGCAGGCCAAACAAACAAGTCAAGAGAAAGTCAAATCAATATTCAGGGGCCTGTTGCACATGCAGACACAAACAGAGACACTGACACCTGTCTTTAAATGATGGAGAAAGAGACAGCAGAGAGCAGCAGAGTAGGAAAAAACACTAAATTACATCTATTTTTTTCAGATAAATTAAGAGTAAATCTTATCTCAGCAGTGTTGTTGCTCGACTCACTCACTGGCTGGAGTCTTAAACCCCATTTCAATTAAGAGCGACGTGTTTGTACTTTCATTCATTATTTTCTTTGTTTGTTCCTTCCTTCAGTGATTCTATTTCTGCTTCATTATATAACAGCGGTGATGTAATGAACGGAAAAGATGGGGTCATTGTTTTCTTCCTGCCTCTCTCTAAGAACAAAGTACAATGTAATGTTTTTTTCTGCTGGGACAGATGCATGTAAAGTGTTGGCCAGGAGACATTAGACTCTCATGTGGGTGAGTTTATTGGAAAACAATTCAATGTGTTTCAGTATCTGCAGCTCTTCAGAGCGATGTCACGTCATAGCTGCTCTTTGAATGATAACAGATTCATGTTGGCATGTTATCGAGGTGGCACTAGAGACTGGCACTGAGTCCAGACATCCTTCACATGATGCCAGCGTTCAAGTCTCGATTTCTGGAAGGATCAGTGAGGCTTGGAGAAGAGGGAAAGACATGGAAGAGATGGATAGGATCAAGGGATGAAGGCTGGTGTGTGTGTCAGGCTTGTAGGCAGAAGGTGTGGACTCTGGTATGTTATAGATTTCGTCAGAGGTATTGTAGTGTACATATCAGCCCAGTTAAAACTACATTTCAGAGTTCTAACTGTTTAATTTCTCTGGAAAGACTTAAACTAAACTTGCAGGACCAGTCAGGTAAATGAATTAGAACACTCAAACTCTCACAATAACTACTTTTGTGCTGCCTTTAAGCAAACTGCTGAACTCCCCTGACCGCTCCAGTGGAGCTGCTCAGCGGCCAGCGGTAGAAGACTATGATTGTACTAAGCAGCTGTTAGATGTGGAGTTTGGCACTGCCAAAGAACTCCTTTGTCAGCCTTCTCTTAAAAGTTTAAAAACTTATCTGAAAGTTAAGGCTCAAACTACTCTGAAACATAGCAGAATTCTCTTCGAGTTAACTGCAAAACAATGTGATTGTTCTAACCGAAGCTGTTACTGTGGATGTCGCAGCCTCTGCATTGCTTTTGTTTATAAACTATTTCCAGTAAATCAACTGTAACATGGCTAAATCATCTATGTTAGTGACACATTTAACGATGTGTCATATTTGTATTTTGTGGTTCTACAAGATGTTTACATGCTACGTTACATGCTTATGACTACATGGTAGTGTAGTGGTTAGCACTCCTGCATCATAGCAAGAGGGTGAATCCAGCTTGCAGCTCCTCTGTGTGGAGTTTGCATATTTCCCAGGTGCCTTTCCGCCCTCAGATTTCCTCCAGTAAACATGCAGCTTGGTGACTCTTATTTGTCCGTAGGTGTGAATGACAGCATGAATGTTTGTCTCTATGTGCCGCCCTGTGATAGTCCAGGATGTACCACGCCTCTCGCACAGGCAGTGAGCTGGGATTAGCTCCAGGCTCCTCCTCCCAAGTTTGGAAAGGACAATACATGAACGTCCGTCTGAATTGACCTGTTTTCACCTTCTGTCTCAGACACTCTATATACCCCCCTCCTGAAAAAGCCCAGTCTGCTCCGATTGGTCAGTGTTTCCAGAGCTTCAGCGTCTGTGCTCTTGGCCTCTGCACCTTCATTGCAGCCAGGGAATGACTGTAACTGCACTGTAGTGCCTTTCTCTCACTTCTCTCACTTTCTCTCTGTATAAAGAATAATTCTGACATCACAACCTTACAGATTTCCTGGCCGCTCGTATAAAGGCCAAATTCAGATTATGATCATTCTGTCCATCAGCATACAGCATTAAATATGCAAAACAAATTTAAGGGTGGTTGGTCCAGTATTATGAGAGTTTAGCTGCGGACAGACAGAAACTGAATTCAGATGCTCAAAGACGCAGCTTCAGACTTAGATATTAAACAGACGTCTAACTTTTAACAATATGGGACCTTTAATTATAAATAGAACATGCACACACCTAGCAACAAATAGTGACTTTTTAAGCAGACTTTACCTCCTCTCCCTGGAGGAAAGTCACCTACAGTATATTTCTTAGAATGAGCATAATTAATGGTACCTAATACGAATTAATGATACCCACGTGTTGTAAATGATTTATCTTGTCTATATTGGCCATAATATCCCCTAAAATATCCTGTGTGTTCGGTTTCATTTCAGTTCCACAGTCTTTAAACAGCCTTCAAAGTCATTGCTTTATGGCTGACACCAAGGATGCAATGTTACACTGTAAGGCAGAGTTACTTCATCATCATCACATTTAATGAGGAAGAATTTAAAGAACTGAATAATTAAATATGCCACAATTAACTGCACATGTGTGAAGTGCAAGAAAAGAAAGTTTGACAGTAACAGTAACCTAAGTGCGGCAGGGCTCAGCAAACAGTCAGTTATTCCACCTTGCATAGCCAGTAAAAAAGCTACATAATTGGGCACACAGATAAAAAATAAGACTGTGTCAGATATTTAAGTTTATTACCTTGACAGGTGTTAAACCTAGCACTACAGTACTGATTATACTAAAACATAACAAACAGGCATTATATTAATTCCAAAGGTATCTCAAAAATAATACCAATGTAACAAAATCCATTTATGAAAATGTTCGCTTTTAGAAACACAAGAATTAACACCTATTTACAGTGAATCATGTTTCCATTTCATGTGCATCTTGCTTGTCTTACGGGCTTATTATACCTTTTCATACTATCATATTAAAATAGAAACCAGCAGAAACATCTCACATGTTTAGTTTAAAACAACAGCCTTAATTCTGCTATGCATACCTGGTTTCTTACGTCTTTAAATATACGACAACTGCTTTTATAAGTGTAAAACCTTTTGCATGTCATTTTGCACTCATCCAATTGATTCTGAGAAACCTCGACCACCTCCAGACATACACTATATATATATGCATTCTTCAAGCCACTGTGTGTTTTGATTTGTCTCTTTCTACACTCTGTAACTCTTCACTGTCTGGTCCTCAGAAGGCTTGGAGTGACAGCTTACTTCCTAAACATGTCATCACAAAGCATTGCCACTTAAACTGTGACCACAAATTAATAATCATGTTTAGACACACCTTCCCGATTCCACATTCTCATGTGCTGTTTGTGTTGGATGTGCAGTACAAGGAGAAAATAATGTCGGCTATTTTTAGTGTATGTAATATCTGCTAATTAAATTTTATCGTGTGCTTGTACTAAAAAACTGTTAAAGAAAACAGCACAGTGAAGGTTATTAATGTTAGCTCTATTAGCAGCTTTTCTAAGAGACTCTAAAGGCATGAGCACTTGATCTCAACTTAATTATTTAGAAATTAACTTAATGCAATATAATATACTAAAAGTACATATTGGTGTACAACAAAAAGGCATGGGACAACTACAATAAACAAACCTTACAAGAAGACAGTGGACAGTGTTAAGACTTACAGACATTAGGACTGTATGACACGTTTAGTGCAGTCCCTGAACTTGGATTCTTGCTAGTGTTGTGGCATGACATGCAAGATTGGGAAAGGTATGATTGTGTGACAAGGATTGTGTATGAGTAATGATAAAGGATAACAGTGTGAAAAGTAATAAATAAATAAATAAAAACAAATGTTATATTAGAGGCAAAGACGTCGTGGAGCTCCAACAGACACTCTCCCATAAAATCATCCTCAAATGGTTATTGTTAATTATCAAAATATGCTTGTTGGGAAGTTATTGTGAAGCTTACATGAAGACTAAATATATATATTTTTCTATTGAGCTCCTACTGAAGAAGAGCCACACTAATCATATTCTTTTAGCTGCAAAAGTACAGCTGCGATATGTCAGTTACAATAACATTTATCTCCTCAGATATTTCCCGAAAATTTGCTATGCACTGCAGAGTTGGGAATTGTAAGCCTAAAAATGGATCCTTCACTGTAACAAATAAATCCAAAACAAATGACAGAACATTTCACTTCTTCACAATCCCACAGTTCCAAGCCTGTGGTGGAGAAGCCAGTCTGCTGCTGAAATATCACACTGATACTTGACAAAGTCACAGACACAGAGACACATCGCTCTGCGCTGTATGACTGTCATTAATATTCAGCGGAGAGACTCCTCTCTACCTCTACCTGCCACCCACCCTCTAAAGCAAAACCCCCTTTATTTCCATAGTAACACACTCAAAAACATCCCAGTGCCCTTTGGAAAATGTGGACCCAGCAATGGACCCTTCACATGAACTTTCTCAGCCTCTCTGTCTCTCTCACACACACACATACACTCACTTCAACACACACTAGGGACCCCTGATGTATTTTTTTGGTGTCGGCATGTTTTTGCAGAGCCTGCATGTGTGCGCTTCAGTGTGTGTTTGTGTGCACAATTCCTGCATTATTCATTAATCTCTTTGTTTTACAGATCCTCCCGTCAGACCACAAGTCTACTTGCATTAAGGTAGGACGAAGAAAGGCTCTTACACAAACACACACACAC
>CAFUXE010000395.1:327176-384902 GCA_903364295.1 Serranus cabrilla
ACACACACACACACACAGACACAGACACAGACACGTTGCTCAGCAGGTATACATCTGAATCCCGGTTTCATTAGACAATTCTAATAGCTGTGGTAAAGGCACAGTAATTAATTGCCTCTGGTACTAGCACTGTATGCCTGAGGGAGGTATGTGTACTGCCTACTTGCCATTCACTTCCCTATCAGGTACATACATAGGAAGGTGTTCATTACTGATAAAACATGAGCGTTCCAAGCCACAATGGTGAAACCACGTACGCAGTTCCCTCTTGTGCAATGCAGGTTAATAATAAAGTTTGAGCTACTTTAATTTGGAGCACACAAGCACAAGATGTGTGTGACAACAAGATTTTATGCAAGTCAGGTAGAATATTAGTTAGTCGCAGTACACAGGTACCAGGCCATCCACAACAGACGCACGCCATTAACAGTAAATTAGGTTACCAATTAATCTCACGCTTCCATCCATCACTTTGCATTAGTGTACAGCTGTATGGGCCCAGAAATAATTCTGCTTTATATCCTCAAGGGGTGATATCAGAAGGAACTGGTGGGACAGTTGTCCTGGACCTTACACCTACAAGGTCCAAGCAGAGTCCATCAGTCATGGAACAATTATAATTATAAGTCTGGGAGAGTGAATATATCAGCGACAGATGGTCGCCTCTTGTGTGCAGCAGCGTACACATCTGCAATTCACATGACTGAGCACTGAACTTCACACCTGCAGCCTGGTCTCCTAAAAATGATGTTCCCATGCAACTTAACTGCAATGTCAATTACGGTTCGAGGGAAACATATTTTCTCATGGATTATGTTTGTTTGTGACATATCACTAAAACAAACACTTTCACCCAGGAGACCCAACCCAGCTGCCAGAATAAATGTTGGCATTATACTCTTCAACAAACCACAGATATGTTTAATATCCACATTTTGGCACCACAAATACTTTGAATATGAACATTTCTGAACTGCTGTAATTTGTTCTAATTGTGATACGTGATGACTGCTGCTTTAAACATGCTGCAAATATGTGACTATCGCTGCTTTAAACGCTTTGGTAAAAGTAAGGCACCAAAACTACATAGCCTCTTAAAACCCACCAGCCCGGGCAGGTTTAGGGGAAATGGAAGGGATAAGATTAGGCCAAAAAAACAGAGGCTAAATGCCTGTATATGGCTTCATTTAAAAATGTCAATGGGTATTATGTCAATCACGGCAATCAACAGTTGTTATTTACCTATCAAAAATACTCCTTTTAACCCAAAACCATGATCTTTTAGGAAAACTAAACATGTAGTTATTGCGCCTAAACGTTAGCCTGTAACTGTGACTGGAATCCAGGAGAAAATGTGTCTGAGAATGGAGTTAGATTGAATGGGAATGTAATTTTTAGGAAACAAGGTTGACAACCACGTGTTGCAGGCAACATTTAAGGGGCTGGCTTGAAATAAAGGAGAATATTGATCAGCCAGTCAAGGGAAAAAAGACCCGGTGTGTCCTTAGAAATAAAGTCAGTTGTATATACTCATTCATAGGTTCGCAAAGGTTCCACTGCTGAGCCTGCTGGCAAGATGTCAGTGAGCACTCAGCTCACTATACTAGTTTCAAAACGTCCTTGACAAACTTGAAGCAAGATAAGTTTCTGCCAAATGAAAAAATGTAAGTGATTCCTCTCATTAGTCAGCCATTTACACGCTCCTTTAACATTTCTTAGTTGCATCATACAATGTTTTGACAATTCAGTTTCAGTATACTGGCCATATTTTCCATGAGATGATCAAAACATTATTTTTTTATCTTGTGTTATTATCATCATCTTTTTTTTAAGCAATGTAACTTCTTAATTCATAGGATGATGCAGTGTTATCTCACACCATTGTATTCTGGTAGCATGTGCATCAAACAGCTCCATCTGCTAATTAATTATACCCAACTGAGAGTCGACAGTAGCTCGGCCTGGAGGTTCAACAACTACAGAAAAGGTGAAACCAGAGCATGAATAGAGAGTGGCTTCACTGAGTTGCCTCATTTGCATTTTAGCTTTAACCTCAGTTGAAGCTGTATACAGTATTTAATATTACAATGTTAATACAGAAATAATCAGGTTATGCTAAGGTGAAATCCTGTGTAGTTTGTCTGGAGACCTGAGTGCAGTTTACAGTCTTAAAGCAGAAAGTTTATTTTTTTTACTGGTGTTAGGAGAAAATGTTAACTTTTAAGCTCAGGAAAGCTGTGTGTTTTTAAGCCTGATGTCATTGCTTGTATCACATAATTCAATGTGTTTAGTAAGGTTTTGTGGTGTGAAATTCAAATGTGATAAAAACGTCATTGAATTTAGAGATACAGGGTTTTTACTGGACAATGATGATGTGTTTTATTCTTTTTGTACATAAAGACCATCATACAACTTCAGGAAAAACTGTGCAGGGAAATACTCCTGGCAAAACATTGTTCACCTGCAGAAACTGTTGGCTTGGTCTAGCACATAATCCAGTTAAATGTTTGGTAGCTTATGCATTTAAAAACTACTTTAGGTAAAATTGAAAAGCACCATGCCTAACCACAGGGGAAATCTAATACTAGAAGGAGAATATGAGTGAGATCAAAATATTTTTTTTTTACTGGCACTGTTAAACTACACTACACATGCCTGAATGATCTGCTCTCCTTGACACAAACTAGTTGCTCATTTTTATGTCTCCACAAGGAACAACAAACCAAAATCATACATTAGAATTCAAACGATCACAAATACTCCCCAGAGGAATATTAAGCAGTGTAAATGAAAAAGCACAATTCCTTGTCATACTACAATAAGTCCAATTTGTCTTAAAAACAATCGGGCTGAATCTTTTCCCAAATTACTTCACATCCAAAAAACTGCTAATTTGCTGCCAATTAAACATGAGTATTCCAAGATTAGATTAAATCTATTTTCCATAAGAAAAATAATCACAGTTAGCGTTGGACAAAATTACAAAACAAAGCAAGGTTGTGAAAGTCAGATATAATACGATTGTGTTTATAGTTTGCACGAATTTGAGGGATTGATGATTATATTTTTTTTTCTTGGATGAAACAGAAAAACCTCCCTGTTGCACTCTAAAACAGTATCATGAATCTGAGACCTTTAATAAGTCTTCAAAGTGTAATTTGTGTTTTTGGAAACAAGACCTTGTTCATTCTTATTTTTCATAGCCTTCTGCCAGCTGGAGCCGTCACTGCGAAGTGTACCCCTGGTTTGTTATTAGCATTCAGCACAAAAAAAAGACATCCAAGATTTCCTCTCTCGACATTAATCCAGGTGTTGTTCATATTCCAATTTCCAATTTGTTATGAGTCCAACAATGATCAAGGCCAACATTTTTCACCACCAAGGACAATGCCACAACAGAGGGATTAATTAAGGTTTAACGACAGGAGAAGTGTGGGATGCTGAGGCAGTATACAAGGATGTTAAGGAGTGGATGAACCTGGGGGCAGGAAGTTGACCACTGAGCCTGGTCTGGGACAGAGCTATCAGTGGGAGGAGTCTCAGTGTGGGGTTTGTCTCTGGAGTGGGTCAGCTGATCCAATTACAGGCTCCAAACATTAGGTCTGGAGAGGGAGAGATGGGAGAGGTATGCTCTGGATTGTATAAAAGAGGATGAACCAAGGGAAGAGAGGGTGGATGAATACGAATGGGGATGAGCAGGGGGAGGGAAGGTTCATGGGTAATGGATGAGGGGGAGGGAAAAGGAGGGTTAGTCAAGAAAACTGAGATGAATGAGGGAGAAAGGATTACTCAGGTGAGGAGGTCTGACTGGTGATTAGAGGTGTGATGGAGGCACGGCCCTGCTTGCCACTTAAGCTAACAAGTTCATTCAATCAGGTATAATGTAATGTGTGTGTATGTTTTTTGCTGGGTTCTGTACTGACATTATCCCAGATGTTTTTGACAATTTTCAAACCCAAAGAAGTCTGTCTTTTTTAATCAGAATACTGTTTTTGTTTCATTTGGTCGCCTGTCAATTAATGCATGTGTCAGCATTATAGTTGTCGCCAGAAGCTGTCGTGAATTTAAGTTTTATCCTGCCACATTTGAGCCGCATGTTTTACAAAGGGCTTTTAGATGTTCAGGATATTAGTCACTGGACATCTTGATCTTAAAGGGACAGTTAACCACAAAATCAAAAACATAATTTTCATTTTGCCTATAGTTCTATTTATCCCCACTTATGCAACGTTTGCATGCATATACCTTTAGTAAGTAGTGATGTCTAAATGAAGTCTCATGAACTATTAGTTGTTTAGTTGACCCCACTAGATGAAAAGGGGCAAATAATGGCAACTCATTGTGCTTTCGACCCTATGTTAAACAGAGTGCACCATCTAGTGGGCTCTGAAAATAAAGACAATGGTTCATGGAGCTTAATTTGGCCATCGCTGCTTTTAAGACCCAGAGAGACTTATGTGGGCTTCTACTTTTAAAGCCAGATGTGATGTCTGTGTGTTTTTTGTTCCTCCACACAAAAGAATGAACAGAAAATGTACAGTGATGAGATAATCCAAACTAATGTCTATGAGAGACGGTGATGGAGGACCTGAGCGAGAAGAGCAACACAGAGGACAATAAATCTGACAATGAGCCAGATTATAATATACCTACAGACCCACCAGCTGATATCTGTAGGATGATGACATAAACCAACTGCAATAAACTGTGATATCATTATTGCACTACTACCGTTTAACTGAAACATGGTCATTTTTTTCTTTCTGCGCCATACAGTGTAATACATATTTTTTAGGGTTGTTTATTGAGGTTTTAACATTTGAAATGCATTTCAGGACAAGGCAGGGATTTAGGCTTTCAGGTGGTTTTTATTTCATATTTCTATGTGCTACAGATATTGAGAAATCTAATAATCCGTCCGATTTTTGTTGTTGTTTTTTGTTGTTGTTTATAGATAAAAAAAATCAAAATCAAAATAGAGAACAGCAATAGAAAATCCAGATTTTTTATGTGTTCAGTGTTTTTACCATTTTCAATCACTGGGTCTGTTTGTTTTTAAAGAGGACAGGACCTCTGCAGATAATTTATCTCGTGGTAGAGAACACCTGAACAAAGACAACAATGGTTTTGAAAACAACAACTACTGCTACTTTGTGACATCAACAACTCTTTTGTTGTTGTTTTTACTGAGAGACCCACAGCGGCAGAAAATGTCATATTGTGCTTTTAAAAGTGCTGGCTAAAGGTGCTTCTAATGTGCCATACCTCATTCATAATGAGCACAACATGGTAGGAATATGATTTAAAATGCAATTTGTGTTTGTGTTTGTGTCTAGATAAGACCCATCTGGCCCCCCTGGAGTCAGGATTTCATACTATGATTACATACGATGGATACTGCTGCATGCAGATTTCATTAAAATGACAAGTGACGGAGAGGGAGCGAGAAAGAGGTGGGAATAGAACAGAAAGATAAATAACCCTTTTTTAACCGGAGACAGGAGGGACAAATAATAATAAATTGCTTGTTGATTAATTGATTGTAATTTTATGACATCATTTTGCTCAAAGATTTATCATTCTTCAAGACTGTCACCATGCGCTTTGGCAAACAGATGCTGAAATATTTCATGCTGATGAAGCTCATTTAAATTTAAGAAACAGAGAGGGAGAGAAGCCAAGGGTTATCTGACATCTGCAGTGTCTCTGATTTTTAAACAAACACAGATCAACAGATCAGCCAGATGAAACAAATGTGAAAAAGATTCAGTCGCTGCGTGTGTGTGTGCATTTTTGTTTTTACTTATCTTGCTTATGCGCAAACCAACTCTGAGCGCGTTCTGCTGAATCCCCATTTTCCTTTAATCTTCACTCGCAGTTTATGCTGAGATGAAGCATAATGCACATCAATCAGGAACACACACACACCAATGCGTATATCAAAGATAAAATTAATGATATCAAACAGAGTTATAAATATGTAGATTATGTTCTTACCCGTTGCAGTCTGGAAACAAACGCACACCATGTTTGCAGTCACAACAAAACACATTCTGTCACAAACTCTGAGACAAAAACTGATCACATAGTTTGGAGCACTACTTGAACTACAGCAGTTCCTGGTTGAAGTCCAGTGAAGTCCAGTCATGCAGGCTTAAAGATGTCTGTGCTTTTTGTGTTTTCCCAGACGAGTGCTTGTTAAACACCTTGTGTTGGATGTAGTCCTAAAACATCTATTATTAGGTGGTGTTTGAACTTACAAAAAATTGTCTTCCTGTAAATTTGTCCTGCATTATTCATGTAGATGTATTTAGTGATGCTGCTGGATGGCTTTGAATAGAAAAGGTAAGACCTTAACTTAGAAATCAGAGCATCATACAAAAGCTTGAAGATGTTCCAGATGTACAATGCTGGAGCCGTTTAACTGATGAGTATTTATAAAGTCACACTTTCGCTTCCTTTTTGCACACGTACACACATAATATGTCTGGCTCTTACAGGGACACAGCTCAAAGCAGCCTCCACTGTAAAATCCCAGGGAGCTCTTACCTTAAAATGGGCTTCATAATTTACGTTTGTGGGTGTTTTAAACTGAGCTGGATCCAGAAACATTTGGTAAGGGAACAGAGCTCATAAAACCTACCAGCTTTGACACAACAAAGGATATTAAAACAGTTATTGCACTACATCTTGGGTGTTGTTTTCTTTTCATATTTAAGGGCATCCTTGAACAAATACGAGACTGCTTATGCGACAATATTGCAAGATGCTTTGAGATGATGAAGAAATCACAGAGTGTGTGTCAAAGAAAAGGAGTTTAAATGCAGGGGAAGAGACATAGAATAACATTTGTATGGCTATTTTACTGTGACTTGGAATGAGCTATTGTAACTGTTGGGTGGTTAACCCTGAACATTCTGCCATCAGGATTTGAGATAATTGACAAATCACAAAGACTTGAGCAAGACTTAAAACAACCTTGGACAACTTTCCTGGAATAAGCGAAAGTCGACATTTCAGCACCATTCTCAAACGTTTATAGGTCTTAATGTGTAAACAGTAACATTTCTATGTCTTTTGTTTAAATATAAAACATGTCTTGGTATTATAAAAACACTAGGCTGTGTCCCTGTCTACAGCATTTTTCTGCAGGAAGTTCGGTCTGGCACTTCTCCGTTGTGGCGCTGAGGATGAACGAGGAGTTAGACATTAGGAGCAGTTGTTGCCAGCTCCTTTTCGGCAGCCAGGAATCCTTGCTGCTCAACAAGCTATTCAGCTATCGTCATTTTAGCATGTACACCTTTGCTTTTCCAACTGTGACAAGTCAAAATGTCTATAAAAAGGCCTGTTTCCGACATGTTCAACTCACATATAAACAGGTTTTCCAACTTGGCAGCTGCCTCTGCAATCTGTACAATATCAAATCTATTTGGCATCAAATTGTAGCCAAGATTGGACTTCAGAATGACATGATCTTTTAATGACATATTGAAAAGCTGCCTTTACGCATTTGGTCTTTCTGCAGCTGGCCCTGGACCCCCACAGACAGAGACTCTCATCATGAAGCATGGACACTCTTTTTGTTTAAAAACAGATATATTTGAGATGTTTTCATTATTTTAGTATGACGTTCTTTTTAAGATATTTATGATAAGCCATACTTGCTGTTTCCTGTCTCTTACATTGTCTGTCGACTGTTATGCAACATATACCAAAAGGCATATTCCCTTGTACGTGAAAACCTACTTGGCAATAAAACTATTTCTGATTCTGATATGAAGCCATCTGGCTAAATAGAACAGGTGCAGTTTTAAGGGGGAAAATAATGAAAAAGTCAGTACATTAATGATTACACTGATGTTTGAAGGTTTGAGCCTTGCGTGTGTACATGTTTGTGTGCATGGGTATCTTCCCCCAGGCAGATTGACAAGCTGATCCAAATTGTGAGGGTGTTTTATAAGCAGATGGTATTGGTAGTTCAGGCTTTGGCCTTCTGGGACTCAGTTTTGCCCATAATCGAACCAATTAGTCTGAGGAGCCCAAAACATTATCATGCTGAACAGGTAAAAATCTGTTTACAAAGACAAACACATAGACACCATAAAAATACAAAAAGAGGTATGCGCACACACACATGAAGCTTAAAAGGAGTTGGCTTAAAATATTAAGGGTTTATCAACAAACTAGCTGGGTAAATATGGCTTTGGAATATGAATAGCCCATTGCTTTAACACTAACTCAACAATCAGTCACAACAATGTCTTTTCCCAGGCTCAAGGAGCCAGAGAGAGCAGTGGTGGCCGAGCGAGCTTGAGGAGAGCGAAGAGAGCAAGCGGCCATGGAAAAAGGAAGTTAAATCAGAAGAGTAAAGTGTTATTTTCTGATTGTTTCATGATGGCTACTTTCTAAAGCACAAATAATCACACCCACACCTCCATGCAGCCCTGAGAGAAGGTGCCACATTGCTGGATTTTAAACAATTTCTGAGTCTCAGCCGTGTGTATAGAAACAGAAGCACGCTTGCATGTTGGGGTCAAATACTGAGGAGTGAGACAAAGTGGCGGTATTTCACAATCTGGGAGAGAGAACGAAGTGCACACCCTGCCATTGGCTGGGGGTTATACACCCATTTGGGACCTAAAGGAAAGGCTCTTTTGTTGACACCTATAAATGTCCAGCAGACAGAAAAAAAAAAGAAGAAAAGAGAAAATACAAGCAGAAAGCAGGATCTTCTGCAGATACAGACACAACCACACGTCTCTGGTGGTGAATCAGTATTGAATGAGGGGGATTACTTTTGTATTGGTCTATACACTGTGTGGTATATAATTCAGGTGGCAATACATTTCTGTATGTTATTGCTGCTGCAAGTATAAAGACATAATTTATGTGAGATAGGTGCAATATATTATCAATCTTTGATTGTACTTAAAGCACACAAAAACCAAGGCTGTTCTCCACAGATATAGAAGTCATCTCAACTGTAACAATATAATATATAATGCATACATATTTTTGAAACTGGTTTAATGAGAAATTTGCATTAAATTATGATATAGACAACTTTGTGAGTAAACTTTTGGAATAGACAGACACAAGCAGCCTCCCTCTGAGTTAAGAGAAGAGGCACTTTTTTCTCTGAGTTCAGGATTATGCAGATGTAATTTATAGACAAACTGCTGCCTCCACACTTACCCCCTCACATTCTGTTCAGCTCTCAGGTTCACTGAAGATAGTTACTCTGCTCACCACGGCATTTCATATGAGGAGATTGGTTGGTCTTTTTTGACTGAGAGACATAATAGCTGCTGGTATTTATCTCCAAAGCTGTTACCGTTTTATCTCTTATGTTTGCTGCTCAACTTGTAACATTGATCCAGAGTTCACATTCTCTGTTTATAGATAAACGCTGCAGGAACTGAGTACCAGAACTGATGTAGGAGAGAATGCTGAGATAGTGATGTTTTTCATGGCACCTGTTTCCTTTGAGCAAGGCATTTAACTCTTATTATTTTTGCAACGTAATGTAAAATATCTGCTAAATCTCTGTCCTTGTTGCATTTTGGGAAGACTCAACATTCCCCTGCCACTTCTTTTTGACATTTCTCATACTGCCTTGTGGCTACCCCCAGAGAACAATCTTGGAGGAAAGGTTTATTCCCTTCCTTAACCCTATTTTCAAGACCCAATATGTTATGTTTCTGCAATCTATCCCAGACTACTTAGGCTGCTGTCCTTGGAGAAGTCTTTTGTCCCTGTTTGATTGAATATTAGTGCAGCAGTGACAGGGATCTTTTAAAAGCTGGACAAAAATGCAGATTCAATGCGGCTGAGACGGATGGTAAGGTTAAAGAGGGTTTAATGAAAAGGAGTGGAAAGGCTGTAACTCAACAGGAGAAGGTCGGGAGGCAGCAGGGGAGAACAGACTGGAGACCTAAAGGAGCAGGCAGATTGCAGAGAAAGATTGAAGGTCACTGAAGAGGGCTGTCTGGAGACTGGTGACTACTGGGTGGGGGTACATGGGAACAGATGAATGTAGGCTGTGCAATGGTGGACTCCTTTCAAACAGGAATTATATTACAGGTGTAAGTTGATTATAAAATATTTAAACCTGCATTTTAAAACCTGCAGCAATACGGGAGGCCAAACAATAGGCCTTATTATTATTCAAATTAACCTTTCCCTTTTTTTAAAGCAAGGATTTGTAATATATTATCATTGGCATTATTAAAGCATTGTGGGTAAGTTCATTTATTTATTATTTTATTTTTCCTTTGATATTTGTGTTCCTAAATTGGACTTCACTTATTTAGGGGGATCCATTGGCTTAATAGATCACAATAATCAAAATTGCTTTTATTAGTGTATAATTCAAATATTATCACAATTATCCTTAGCTTAAAATGAGTTCTTCACATCTGTCATATTTCTAAAGTAGCCCAGAACAGACAAAGCAAACACTGGCTGTAAAGAGGGTCTTCAGCATTTCAATGATACTTGAAGATTATCATATGGAAAAGGTGGGTGGAGGGATATTCTGTGAGTTGCAGTCTACAACTAAATCCTACAAACTGGCCCTTTAAATGATGAGTGGACCGAAGTGTATCAACAGAAGCCCATTTGGACTATAAGCCTTGCTATATTAGACTGACAGAAATGACACTTGTGTGTGCTCCAGGCACACAAGAGCGCTGATCAGGGCATGCAAATATTAAAATAACCCAACCTCCCTTGGAGAGACAAATTCAGTCCAAACAGCTCTGAATAGGCAGGAACCTGACATGACCAGGAGAACAGAGGCAGGCAATAGAGGAAACCGGCAGTCGGTCTGAAAATTGCACTGGAAGTATACTGTAAATCAGAACTCGAGGCTGTCAGACTCACAGGTTAGAACGAGACAACTTGTAGAACTGACAGAGGGTAGCCAGAGACACTGCGTGTAACACTCTGAAGCCTTGAGAAACAGCTGGGAAGTAATCAGGGAGATGCAGATGCAGCTGGGGTTGAGACATCCGAGGGCAGACTCGGGAACTGTCAAGTGATGCACAGAGCATGACATGACCACAGTAAATGTCGAGAAACAACTCTTGCTCTTTTCATCTAAGGAAGTGACACCAAAGCCTGCTGTCTGTCTGTGCTATCAAACTCCATTGTAGCTACTCTGGAGATACAGTCCACATTTGTCTCCAGATGAATATGAAATGACCGAATATTGCTATGTGCATGACTAGTAGCTGGGCAGAAGTTTCTGGCAAGATTTCTGAATGTTTTTAGTTTTCGGGCTTCAGAGTACAAGACACAATCTGAACAGACAGGGCCAGAATTTATTTAAATGCCAGCTCTGTCTATGTTTTATTTTATTCAGTTTGGTTGTGTTTGTCTGTCTGTGTGTGTGTGTGTGTGTGTGTGTGTGCGTGTGTGTGTGTGCGTGTGTGTGTGTGTGAGAGAGAGAGAGAGAGAAGAAAAGAGAGAGAGTAAGGTCACGCATTGTGTATCTAAATCATTGAGGGACCCGGTGTGTCTAACGTATTTATTTTTAGACTTCCTTCCTCACGTTTTGTTCTGACATAATTTATTAAGAACCAGGAACTGTCAGTCTCTCATCTCATCCTCTTCGTCTACAGTCCTGTTTCCTGTTGTTTTTCCTCTTCTTTTAACATTAAAAGTGCACTTATACTATATTTATACTTATTTTTATATATTTTATTTGTAAGTAAGTAATTTTGGACCAGACTACTAAAGTATGCATACTTAATGTATTGGGTTGCAGTGCTCATTTAGATCTGAATTCCTACACTCCTATTTAGCAAAACTAATTACCAAACATCCTGTATAAAATATTCTTTGTAACAATTTTTTTTTTTGCCATTTCATTCATGATTTGTAGCATTTCATTTATGGAACTGACTGCACTTCTTATCCTTATGCTGGCTCATTAAATCAACAAAATATATTTATTCACATACACAGAAACAAACACAAACACACACACACACACACACTTTCAATACAACAAGTGAGGAACTAACAGGCCGTTAACTAAAAACAAAGTAAAGAAAAAATCTAAAATCTAATAAAGCTATATAAATCTTGGCTGTCCTTTAATGTCAATAAAACCAAAATGGTGTATAAGCTCTATGGTGTATATATCTAATATTATCTAATCTAATCTAATATCATCAATCAAATCTAATTTCGCACATGAAAGCAGAAGCTGTTCAACAGGGAGAGATTTTGGGATCGGAAGTGTGAGCAGGCTTTAGCTGCAGTTCATGTGAAGAGCAAAAGATGTGGATTGAAGAGGCTGAAATGCAATCCTGAAACTCTATCTAATTAAGTTTTAGCTATTTATCTGGTCATATGTGTCATCACTCTTGTCCAACTCCTTTCTTCTGATCTAGTTCCTAATCACACTGTGAACAATGGCCGGTGCACAGCAGAGGAACCCTTGGCCCACATATTTGTTATCCAGATATTCACTGGAACCGCCAAATATTGGCTTTAATCTCCAAAGGCAAAAGAATCATCACAGCGAGTCTATTGGTTCCAAGATTGAATGGTCACGGCCATTTGTAAACACTTCATGTATGTTCCCTGAATCATGCACATGTTACATCCCACACAAAACCTGATAGATTATGCAGTGAGCATGTGCGCCTCATGCCATACGTGAAGTGAGAGATTAAAAGCAACAAAAACATTTATTGAGGTTCTGAACTAATTTCAGTAATTGTGTGGGGTTTTTTTGCACTACATGGAGCTATTAATTAACAACATTAATAATACTTTTCAGGCTATTTTGATATGAGTGCTACAGTTTAAATAAGTGATGTTCTCTTTGATCTATGACAGTGATTGAAATATTACTGCAGATGATGGTTTTAAAGGTGCATGTAATGAATAAATCATAAACACTATGAATAGCCGCCGCCATGCATAATGTTGTGCTGCTTCTGTTATTTAAAGTGAGAAACTGGTGGGAAACAGAAGTATTTATATGCAAACATGGGACTAAAGATGTGCCAAAAATCAATTCCTGATGAGGATAAACCAGGTTTGTCCACAGCTCCACAGTGGCTTAATCAAGAGAAACATATATATGCACAGCTTTACACATCTGACGCAAAAAGAAAAAAAACGATTAATTGTATTGACTGAGTGCACACAGAGTTTCAGTCGTTAACCTTACTTTTTATGCATTTTAATCATGCTTGGTCAATACATCAGTGAAAATGAGTGCTATGTTTAAAGGCACATTTTCAAAGTCAAACCAGGTTGGCTCATGAATCTACATTAACAGTCGATGATTAGTCTATTAGTGTGATAAGCAAGTATTAGCTCGAGAATATCTAATGCAACATGATGAAATCAGTAATGAAAGAGTGAAATATTAAATACTGATCAGTATTCATAACACACTGACCATGTAATCAAACACAAATAACTGATTAATGAGAATCAATTAAGAACAAAATAGTCAACCTTAGTTCCACTCTAACATGCTAATCAGCCATAACTAAGGAGTAAACCACCCCTGTGATGATGACAGGCACCTTAATGTAAATCATGTTCTTTAATGTGTGCATAAAGAAAAAAAGATGTTCAGGGGAAAAAAAGTCGCTGTGTAGCTGACCCTTTGTCCTCGGTGTAGAGCGGGTACAAAAGACAAGTTTCTGTCAGGGATCATTCAAGCACATTTCAATTCACTGTAGAATTTAATTAGTCGATTCAAGCAGTGTGTGTTATTGCCTAGTAAGTCCCAGAACACCTCTAATTTCAATAAATGTCACAATTCATTTTCTCAGCTCTCTTTTTATCTCATGTAAAAGAAATGCCTGTTCAAGAAATTTACCTCCCCCTAGCTTACGAAGACCTTTAAGCAAAACTCTGCCTTAGATCCTTTATTCTTGTGATCTTAGTTCAGTTTTGTAAATTTGAACATTTCTATCCTGAGGCTATGAACCCAGAAAAAACGAGGTTTTACTGTGTAGTGTCATTAAAAGACAAAACATGGGGGTGCTTTATTAAATGAGGAAAGTAACTGTGCTTTTATACAGATCAGGGAAATATGCTTTTAGCTGTCATGCACTTCAGCGGCAGATGGTTTTTTCTCTCTGTCATACGTTGTGCATGTGTCCCTTGTGCAATTGTCACTGCTCGAGGTATTTAGATGACTTCATGTATTCTGGATTGATCATTTACCAACTAATCACACTGAAATGCCGTTTCATTGTCATTTTTCAGTCTGACATGATCTTTTTTTATAGGTTTTTTCACTAACCATATTCTGTAATGTCTGTCCAGTCTGACTGATGTATCTGTTATATCATTTTCAGTTGACACAAATTAAAGAAATATGCTGATTTAAGCAGCCTTTCCTTATAAACATTTTGTCCTCTATCTTATGAAAGCTTATCCACAATGGCTGGTATGATATCTTATGTAATATAATTCAATGCTGGTTGCATAATCGCTGTTTAAAACAGGTGGTAAACATTATGAATTAGAACTACTTGGTTAGGTTAAGGTACGAAAGGTTTTTGGTTAAGGTTAGGAAAGAGATCAGGGCTGTGGTTATTATAGCTACTTCCATAACTACTCGTTTAAAATGATGTGTGGTTGGATGCATTGTTGGTGCACTGCTACCTGGAGGCAGGTGAGAGTGCAGGTGCCATTAACCAACAAAAAGCTGGTCTAAAGTCAGTGGCTCAGTTTTTTCCTGCTATTTAATGGGCACATTAATCAGATAGTAACAGATAGTAAGAAGTACGTACATAGTTAAACTCACATGGTGTGTATTTGGTACATTTACTCAAATGAAGTGAAATGGCGTTTTTAATGCGACAGACAGAAAACTGCTAACTTCTTTAATTTGCTAAATTTACCATTTAGATAGCAACACGCCAGCTACAATTATGAATATACTAAAAACAACACTTACTTATTATGCCTTGCTTCTTTTGCCTTCCTTTACAAAAGGTACAACAGTTAATGACAACAGCTAGATTTAAAAGTTTGATTTATAGTTGTCAATGATTATTGTCTTGCTCTGGCACAGAAAAATGATTTTAATTACTGCCCACAAAGGTCTGATTGGCTTAATTGTTTTTCCAACATCAGATCTATTTTAATTGAAATAAATCAGGCCGTAATTCAGAGGTTTGGTTTCAGGTTACGTTTGCTAAAATTTCACAGCAAAACATTGTAAGTTGAACTGAGAGAACAAATAGTAAAACAAAAGCAATGTGAGTGGGTGAGAAAGATCTGTATGTGCAGTTTGAAGTTTATAGCAACAATATTTCAAGCAAGTTGAACAATACCAACTTTCTTCCGTACAATGATCACAGTTTTCTGAGAGAACAAACGTGAGATAAAAATTGGATCAATTGTAATTTAGATGCATCAATACTTTAGGTTATGGGGTGATGCAAGCATTTATATTGCGAAAAGTAATTTCTTTCTTCTTGTTTCTATCCATTTTGAAAACTACACCATGTCCCCAGCCACTCTGCAGGAATATTTCACACCTTAGTGTAGGTTTTTCATTTCACAGTGACTTTCTACAATCAATACGCGAAAAACATAATTCTGTAACACCTAAGCCCATTTGACTTTAGCACAGTATAAAACACTACTCATTAAAACATTTGGACTGGTGCAGTCCCAGCATCACACTGTGAAATGTCAGCAGTGCACATGCTCCTTCCTTATTCAGAGCTGAGCCCACAGGTCGTTAATATAGCTGCCAGTTTCTTTCTGCCAAATCCTAGTTTACACATAATTACCTATGCATGATTAGTACACGTGCAGTGTTCCTGCTGTGCAATCTCCATCTCCTGCCAGTGGTTGGTGTGTATCATCCAATTGTTTTACATGAGGGCTGTAGCATGTAATCAGAAGCATGACAGCCTGAATTTATGAATTTAGCATATTGACAACCGAAGCCAGCAACAAACATAAACATGCAGTTATTTAATCATACATTTCTTTGAATTTCAATCCCTTATTTGCACAACACACGACCTTTAATCTTTGATGAAGTCTGCGTTTTGATCTAGGGCTGATGTTTCTGTGCCCTCTGAATGGAGCTGAAAAGAGGTCAGTGCCTCTATAAAACAGTGTCTGTGTGTGTGTGATCGCTTCACTCTTACAGGTTCAATAAATTATTAGGTGCTCTTTCTCTCCTTCACTGTGTCTTCATCTGTTGATTTCCCCGGTGAGTGATTACAGGCAGATGAAGAGGATGTGGATCAGCAGCCACCTTCTCTGAAGCCGATTGCCCGCTTAACCGCCCTATAACCGCATGTTCAATATTGATCAAGAGCTAATGCCGCACCATCATGCACGCTTTGAAACATAGACTGCATGTGTGCATCTGCAGGGAGGAAGACATTGAGCACAGACTAAGCAAACAACGTGGAAGGTGATATACGGAGAGGTATTTTTGATTGTTTATGGCTCAGTCTGTGTGGTGCTTGAGAGAGTTCCACTGGATGTAATTTGCTGCAGCATTGCAGTGGTGTGGTGGGTAGTTGCTCTGAGAGCAGCCATCTCACCTCACTCATTAGAGGGAGTAATGAATCGCTGACTATAGATCAGTGTCAAGGGGCTACTCCACTCTGCCCACTGCATCAATGTGCATTGTAGGTGTGTATTATCGTGAATGTGTTTGTGTCTCCGTCAATATGTATGCAAGTCAGCATGTGTGAGCATTTGTCAAGTGTATGAATACGAGTCTACACGATCATTATAACATGCAAAAAAAATAAATCTATCATAGTCCCCTCTGCTGCCTGCGTTGTGTATGTTTGAAAGCCTTATTCTTTTTTCCCCTCACACACACCTCTGTCACACACACACACACGCTTGTTTGTCTGAACTTGCTTCCTCCTTCATGTCTTGTCTTTCCTTTACTGCACAGCCACACATACCCAAGGTGCCATCATGCATCTGTCTGCCGGCAGTATTCTCAATGCCATATAGCCACGTCTGCCTCATTTGTACTGGGGTTGGATTAGTCTGAGACTACAAACACAGCCTAAGGCTGCAGATATACTTGCTGTTTAACTGTGCGTTTGCGTGCACGACTGGCTGCGATGTGAAAAGAATTGTTCACACACTTGCCTGTGTTCGGCGCGTCTTTCTGGAGGATTCCACTAGGGGGAACACACACTGGAGAAGTCAGAGCGTATAGCTCTACCTGATTTGTAGGATGTAAATAACAAACATGGCAACAATCCAGGAGGTTACTACACTGTTTATTCTGAGGTCAAAGCAGGTAGCGGTGTCACCATTGTAGATGATATGTGAGGCCCTTAAATGAAGCACATGGTTAGAATGGAAGTGCTACTATCCCACTATGCCTCCATCATTTATGTGTGTATTGCATCTTGCGGACCCTTAACTTCTGGCAATGTGTACAAGCAACGCTCCAAACACATGCTGGATACGCAGAGCAGCGGTCATGCACACACACACACTTTATCTCTGGCCTAAAGGTTAAGGCGGGCTTATTCGGGCGACCCATAGACAGACGGAAACAGAGGTCATACAGAGACTTTCACATAGCTGTCTCTTTTCTGGTTGTACATTGTATGACATACATTGAATTTGACTGATAGATTTCTATTGTGGGCTTACAAAACAACAATAGTTTGAAGAAAGAGACCAGAAACCAGAATTTTCTCTTTGGTATAAAACTAATTACAGTGATTTCTGTCTGTTTTCTTTTTGGGTCCGTTAATATGCCTGTTGCCACTGATATCCTCTAGTCTGCTGATTTCTGATAGCAGGACTTGGCGGCAGCAGAGCCAAATCTGGGTCAGTCCACGGCTGGCTACAGGCCCCGCTGGAGTCTGAGCTAACAGTGTTCTGGAGAAACTTTGCGATTCTGTCTTATTTCGTCAGAATCAGACCTGATGGCACAGGAGCAGGCATTAAGAATAACTGTATGATAGCCAATATTCTTGTGGAAGGTCTTGTTTACTCGGGTCACGCAGAGACATCAAACTGAGACCGTTTAAAAACTACTTAAAAGTTCTTTGTAATTGCTTTAAGACAATGTGGTCGGCAGTATGGAGGAGGATGGGAATACAAAGCAGTTGTTGAATGAGCGTTAGTTACACTGGAGCATATAGTGTCCTGGAGTTACTTCTGCCGTTTCATCAACCTTTGGGTTCGTGTCATTCACCCTCATCCCTCTAAGAGTGCATCTGTCTGTGCAATTTTTGGGGGTGTATTGAGCATGTGTTCACAACTTTTAGGAGCCAGATGATTCACTATGTCGGAGATTTAATTTATGATCTCAAAAAGCGTCTTTTGAGGGCAATCATCATGTCAGCTTCAAAGCTTCTATTAGGTTTCACATACAACTCCTGAAATGATGGTTTCAGCTGTGGAGAGACACGGAGCTGGAATCAAAGGCATGGATCAATTATCCACAGTTACTACAAGAACACAGCTTCAAAGGATACATATCAGATCACAATCTCTGAGGGTTATGCTTTCTCCACCTCCTCTCGGATTTCACAAACACACATACAGAGGGAGAAAGGAGAGTACACACACTCATGCGTGAGGTGTAAAACATTTAATTTGTACATTCTTGCATTTGGTATCACCAATGCCATCAGAGAAGGGGGTACTTATTTGATTGATTAATCACGCTGATGAAAATTGTCATTCATAACTGCAGATGAAGTATTAAAAGTGGTTCATTAGTTTATGAATCTGACCCACTTACAGAGGAGGAGACAGGAGGAAACAGAAACGGAGAGGATGCGGCTATGTCGACGCACCCTTGAAACCAAATTAATGAACCTTGTGAAAATGAAGACACATCAACACATGGAAGAGAGAAAAGGCGTACTTGTGTCGGTAATGGAAACGTGAACTTATTCAAAAGAACCACCTTAACACAACAACAACAAAATGAAAGCAAAGACATGAATGGGGGCCTGAGCAGCGAGGCGTCGCACTGTGGCTCTCGCTGTGATGCTCTGGTTTCAGAGGAGAATAAACGAGGCTGAGAAAAGTGGGCCTCCAGATGTGACTCCTTGTTCTTACGCCCCCCTTGGCATCATCTTCTGACGGCTGGAATGTGTTCAATTATATTCATAAATATAGGATAGTCTCACAGCTGACAAATATAGACTGGATTTGTATTATTTAAATGCAACCTGGGAGGAAAATTACAGCGTGAATATGCAAATGGGTTAAGAAGATTAAAAAGATCAGCAAAAAGTAGGAGTGTATATGTGGCATGGCAAAGGCTTCACAATAATGGGTAGAGGAGCGAAGAAGAAGAGAAAAAAAGTGAGATAAAAATGAAACGAAAACAGAAAAGAAAGTAGAGAAAAGGAGGAGAAGAGGAGAGGAGATTATGAGCGATGGGAGGAGAGGTGGGATCAGAGGAGAGGAGACAAAGTAGCAGTGTTTGAGACAAGAAAGGGTGAGTGGAGTTGAAACAGGACGAAAGGAGGAGATAAAAAGAGCAGAGGTGTTATCTGTAAGGAGGAGTAAGAGCATTATGTGCAAGGAATGATATATACAATGGGCCTGCAAAGCTCTTTTCTTAAAGAGCAGAGTGGGACAGACACAGAGGCTGATGCTCATCTTTATTGTCCCTCACTTGGAAGTACTCAGACTTCAACCACATTACTGCCTCTGCACACACACTGCTCCACTCCAGTTTCCCAGTTAAGTGCAATTAATGTCATACTGTCATTCTGAGAATAAAAATAAGAGAAAAAACAGAAAAAGCTGTTTTGAAAAAATCCACTAAATAAATCATAGTATGCGCAAGACGCCCAAAAAACATCCATTGTTCTGTGCTTTTCAAATGAATTTCCAAAAAGATTTACAACTATTTCTAACTCTTATACTGCTAATAGATAAGTTGCCATAGCAACATTACATATAATTCTTCCCTATCTAAGTGTGGCTCCTCATTACCATGGTAATAAACACTGCGCTATCGTCTGGTCTTCATCAAGAAGACAGATCGGCAGGAGTGATTTCTGTTCTTTCCCAAAAAGCGGGTGGTGGTGGTGGTGGTGGTTGTTGGGGCGGGGTGGGAGTAGCATCGACTGAAGAACTGAGGATAGACGGCTAGACAAAGGCTGTGTGGAGATGAAGCAGAAGATATGTAAGGCAAAGAGAGGCGCTCTGATGTTCAAACTGGGGCGTTCAAAGCTTTAAACAGTTGCTTTCGCTATCCAGATGTCGATGTTCCATCTAGCCGTTTCATTTTGAATATGTTCAGCGGGATCTTCGGTTGCACTATGGGTTTTTTGGAATTGTATAAAAGTAAAAAAAATAAAGTCTATGATATTACATTTGCATTAAATATTCAAACAGTCTCCAGAGGAGGACTAGATCCATTTTTAAAGCGATAGAACCAGTGTTTGACTGTGGTGCTGCAATCCCCCAACCATGTTTAGAAGACAGACATGCATCTTCCAAGCACACTGCTGGTTCAGCTGACCTCTGTTGGCCACTTACAGTATATTTATTCATGCTCTTTCAGTCTGTTTAGACATAACTTCCAAGCCATTGAAAATAATTATAATAAGTCTTCTTTTTCTATCTGAAAACTACATAGCGAACTCTTCAGTGTACAACTAGAAAGAAATGTGTAAAAATCATGGAGTCTTTTGAACGCAAAGATCAATCACACAGAAAGCCCTTCTTCAAGAGGAAGCCTTGTAGTTTTGTCAATACATTACAGGCTAAATTCTCGAGAGCTTTGTTTTTTTCAATTCTCATCAGAATGTTGCTTCTTTTAATATCGTCTCAGAAGACTAAATTACCCCGGTGCCGAGATTTCTGGCTTTCAGAAATCAAATCTCACAACTAGTAATCAGTTTTGAAAGAAAATCTCCCTGTGCATGGGAACGTCTACTTCCAAATCCCCCCTCTCCACCTAATTGTATTTTTAACTGCTCGGTGATTGAAGATGGTACGACGAGCGATCAAGGGGGAGTCAAAACACATTTCTGCAACAAAAGCTAAAAAACTTGTTTTTGCGCCAAAAAACAGTAAATGACAAGAAGTATTTGGTGTTTTGACAAATTATCTCTTCAGCAGATATTTCTGTGGGATTTGTGCTCTAATTACTTGGCTTATTTGTCTCTATTGTGTAGCTGTGACTGTATTATTTGTGTCAATTACTGCTGTAGCTCGAGGAGAAAGGAGCTTTGTGCGCGTGTGGGATTGTATGATCAAGGCCGTTGTCACTGGTAAAGTGGATAGAGGTCAATTGAGGTCATGTAAAGATGGTGACATAAAAAAAATTGGAAATTAAAAAGTTTCAATCATGTGTCCCTGGATAAATAAGTCGTTATTCTCTCACATTTAAGTATCCAGTCAAAAGTGATTTCAGGTGACTATCCCTGCCAAGCACACAGTACTCTTCAGCTGTTATTCTCAAGAAACAAAAACTGAAAAAATTCTAAATCATAATACAATTTGTAATAACTGAAATTATAAAAGAATCCAGCCCTGGAACATTGTGTAGTGTTGTTCCCTCCAGACAAACACCAGGGTCATAATTTATAAAAGTGTGAAGCAAGCATACTAAAGGTGTACATGCACACTAAATTGTAGCATATTTGCTATACACTCCAGTTTAGAAACGGGTCGAGGAGCCCGCACCTGAGGGGGCGGCCACTGTCACCTGCAGGTTATAATGGAGAGTAATTATACATCAGGCTCCAATGGTTAAAATTTCCACATTACTTTGCTTATTAACCTAACAGTAAGCCAACCATAACACACAGCACTTTCCTGCAGGCTATTCCCTGCATCACTATGTGTCAGAATGAAAGAGTCGTGTGTTGAGCCAGGCCATCATGCCACCAGGACAGAGTTAGTCACTTATGACTTGGACATTTATTGAATGCACAGTAAACAAATTTCATATGGATCCCCTATAGCAATATGAATGCAGTCAATTGTGCTGATTACATTTGTTAAACTAGATGTTGCCACACATTTGATGTTGGCCCGTTCTGCCACAGTGAAAGTAAAGGAAACTTGATGCATCAATTACTGATTTTTATAATAATAATAATTTTATATAAAGAAGGGCAGGCATTGTTGAGCTCATGCATGGCTGCAATATCCCAGATGTAGGATGGAATTTAACAGAATTATATTATTCCCCAAAGTGAACAGGTCAGCTGGAGGTCAGAACCTGTCTTTGTGCTGGGATGGCGCGTTCGGTTGGGTCTGTCTAATGTCCGACTCTGTTCAACTTATAGTGCATTCAGAAAGTATTCAGCCCCCATTACTCTTTTTAGATTTTAGATTTTTTTGCTTCATTATTAAAAAGGGAAAACTGAAATATCACATTGATATACGTAATCAGACCCTTTTGAAAATTAGCTCAGGTACCTCCCTGTTTTCTGGATTATCTTTGAAATGTTTCTCCACTTTGACTGGAGTCCATCTGTAGTACATGATTTGGAGACGCACGCCTGTCTATGTAGGCACTGTAGATCCAAGAGCACGACTCTAGGGAATCTAAATTGGCCAATCATTTCCCAGTCATCATCATGGGCCAGGAAGTCTTCATGTTCCCTGAACACTTGTTTTTTTCCTAATTCTTCATACACGTAGTCCTCTCCCAGTGCCAGTACATCCATCATGCAGCATTATGCATGAGAGTCACTGCAGTATTAATTTGTTTACTGATTGCTTCAAACCTTGTGAAAATGATTGCAACAATCAGTGCTATCCCAAACAGCGGGATACGATTTAAAAATGTAGGTTTGATAGTCGAAACATAATTTATATATTTATTTAGGTTTTTGCTATGAGGAACTTGGCCTTCCTTGAGGTGAAAGGACTCAGTAAATACATGTATAATATCTCTCCTGAATCCTGCCACATCCTGGAATCATCAACAGCTAGGTGCTTCTCAACTGACCATGAGTGTCTGCAGCTTGCAGGTCTGCCCTCTCCTGTGAACTCTGGGCGTTGGGAATGTGACGAAAGACAGTGCTGAAGAAAAACTGCGCTAAATTTAATTTGACCTACTTTTGTCTTTCACAACTGAAAAGTCCTTGTGGAATAGTTATGGCTCACTTGCACAGGTGCAAGTAACACTGCTGGGTTGAATGTTTCTGACAAAGTGGATCTATGATTAGATGTGAGATGTGAGACGAGAAGTGAAATTAAATGTGGAATGTGTAATAATCAAGCAATATGTAGGGCTTTGAAAGAATATTCAACTTTATGCTCCTGTTTTGTGTGTATGCAACAGTTGTAGATGAGGCTCACGGTCATAGTAGCATTTAAAATGAAGAAATCATGTGTCAGTTATTCAATTTCTGGCAAGGTTAACCACTATTGAGGGAAAACTTATTGGCAGTATTACGCTTCCAGTTTTTTTAAAACTATGCTTTTGTCAGATCATAAACTGCTCCACAAAAAACACACACAAGGAGCTGCAAAGTGCAGACTGCCAAGAGATGCCATGCTGTGGCTACTGCAGTCTATCTCCGGGTTGCCACTCCGAGCTAAAACTTCCTTCCTGTGGCTTTCTGGGTTTGTTTTTAGCGTTATTGAAAAAGCTAACTAAGTTGTAAATCGATGAAAGGCTAAAAATAGATATTTTTAGAAAGCAGAGATAAGAGCTCAAAAGGCAGTTATCCAAGAATGTGACAAGGAGAGAGTCCACGCAACAAGTTTAGTTATTAAGGTTGACATAAAACAAATAATGTCGCAGGTAGAGTGGCAACGTCAGCAATGAAAAAAGTGCATGGACGTGTGTCATGCAGGTTGTGGGGGTGTTGAAGGTGTGAGGCCAAAAGGCTATGGTGCAGGGTGGATGTAGAGAAGGAAATCAGAGTTTACCCATGCATCAGCTCTTCGTAGGTCAAGGTGAACGACATCAATCTGTCAACCGTCCCGTGCCAACCACAGGAAAACAGGAAAAAAAGATGCTATGATGTAAGTTCAGCGATGCTGCAGAACAAATTCATCATTGTTTAACTTTAGTTCATGAGGCTTCATTAACATCTGTTGAAGGTACTTTTCTGTCTTAGAATATGGACAGTAAATGTCAAGAACACACATCAAAACAACCAATAAAAGACTTTCATTTCAGTCAGGGATATGCCACATTGCAGAATCAAAAAACCATCTAACTGCAGATTCACTATGACTTTAAAGCCCTTTCTGTCCATTACTGCACATCCCTCTTTGTGCCTCTATTCTGTGTTTCATACATAAACCGTCTCCTGCCTTTGATTGACAGCCTATTCCAAAAAATATGTCACCGACCCAGAGTGACTCAAGGTTTTTAATAAACTGTAGGGGCAAGTTTCTGATTTCAGGAAAATATATGGAGGGTAAGCACAAAGTTTTTTTTATCTGCAGAAAACCAGAAGCCGGGGTGTAACACTGGGCTTAAACAATCACAGTGTGGCTGGGGTTTAGCACGGCAGAACGTCTGAGAAAACTTGCCTTGTGGTGTTCTGGGCTTAATCTGTTAATGAAGGGCATAATTATACAACATCATCAGGTAGAAAATGAACCGGTTCCTAATCCCACCCACCCAAGCTTCCTCATTGAAAGAATCAGTGGAACTGATTGGGGGAGTACATTGTGGGTGAAAGAGCCAATTGAATTTTCCACCCCCTCCCTCCTCCCAAGAGACCACGCACAACTTCCCCTCTTTTAAATGTTATTGCATTTACAAATCCATTAAAATATGTCCTCATTTCTATCTTTTAAATCAGTAATTGTAGAAGCCCGCTCTACACAGTGGAGTCTGCAGCAGCAGCTAGTTGATATAATTGCAACGTATGTGTGACTTGAGTATAATACCAATTAGCTGTGTTACCTCCTTGAAGAGCAAACTGTGTCCAAATAAACACATCTTAATTATGCCCGCAGAGAATAGGAGTTGGAGAACACACAATTAAAGTGGCTAATTAATTCAGTGTTTTATCATCATTCTTTTTCTTTTTTTTTTTACCCTTCTTGCTTTACGCCAAGAATCATGCAACTAAAAGATTAATAAACCGTCCGTCCCCTCCACAGGACATTGGGTCAGCCTTTGTAGTTCACTGTCCTGGCAGTCATTAGCCTCTATGGGCTTAAGAAAAGGGGACCAGCAAAAAAGAAAAAAAATATAAAGTGCCACTTGCACTGAATTTCTGTCCTAACCGGACCAAACACTCCACTTGGCTTCAAAACTCCACCAGGCTTAAGGGACACTATACCCCTCTCAAACTTGACAAAGTTTAATTTAGTTTGAGTTAAATCTATATGTTTACTCTTCTCCTTTATTGCCTTCTGCTCTGCCTTCATATAACCACCAAGTGGGCCTGAGGAGCCTTAAAAAAGTAGTTGGGAAATCTTTCTTTCGCTTTGAGCTTCTTCAGAGCAGTCCAGCCCTATGCTTAGTCTCTATTGAATTACTGACAGGCTCCGGCACCAAAGCATGCTGGGAACTTGTGACAAGGAGTGGCTTCCTGAGGAATCTTAAGAGTCTAGAGTTAACAGGGTGGCACAGTGTCTCTGTCCTCTTCACCCCACCAATGTCAAACCCTGGTCAGACTATCAGGAGATACCTATCTGGAGATACCGACATACAAGGCACTTTTTAGCATGTATATGAGACACACTGGGCTTTCCACTGACTGTAATGTAAACCCATCTGCAGCAGTATAATATGGCTTGGATAAAGCTCTGCTAAAGATGGGTGGGAGAGGAGAGAATGGGTCTAACAAATCCCAGACTTTGACCCAACTTGTGATCAGATCTCTCTCTCACTCTGTATCCAGATAAATAGAGAACACATAGCTGAATCAGCAAATTACAGGAATGTCTATCGTAACATCTAATGTATTTGTTTATATATTTAGTTCAGTAGATTTTATATACGATTATTGTTAATTGGCAGTCCTGGAGGACCACTGCTGCCCTCACCTTTGCCAGGCAACAAGAGCAGGGAAAAGAGCAAGCGGGGGCACACGCACAGTATCAGATATGTACAAAGAAATCCACAAAAACACTGACGGACCAGCACATCCACAACAGTTTAATAATAACTCCAATACAAGAGTCACTCTCAATGGTTTTTGTGAAATGAGAAATACAGCAGCAGAACCGGCAGGGAAACATTAGCCAAGTGCAAAGAGTCCACTGTTTGCATGCATAAGGTTACCCTATGATAATGAGGCACAGCACCTTGGAATCCCCACCTCTCACTCAATGTCAGCTTGTTTTGGCTCCGGCTGCTACATGACATAACTGGATCAATGGGACACATGTGATTGTACAGAAACTCAAGTGAGCATAAGTGAGATAATAAACCAGACATTCCTGAGGAGTAATGATATTCTCTGTCTGAGAATACAGCAGTCTGTGAACAGGCTTACATCAGATCACATACACAATCCACAGTAGGCTGCGGCTCAGCCAGTGCAGTACAAATGCAGGTTCAAAGTGTCGGTCCCCAGAGTGTCAACTGCGCTCTTGACATTAGGTTGTGAAGAGAAGTGGATCACGTAGTGAGTCAATGAGTCTCCGTGGCTTTGTGAAATAGCATATATAAAAAGCTTGCATCAGCGAGTGAATGTATACTCACTCTGTGATGCAAGCTCTTGCATTATTTTATATCCAGAAACAATGGAAGAAAGCATTATACAAATTATGGCTTCTTCCTTATTCATTTTTCTGACTTTGTGATAATAATGTAATAATTCTGGTTTCTGAAATTAATCTTCTATTGATAATGCATATTATTAATCACCGAACTTGACATGTCAAATTCAAGTCCTGAAATATGCACCAAGTTTGACTGTGAAGAAACAAACATTTCTACCTGCTATTTACATACAACTAGAACTGAAAGGTTTTGAACTGTACTGTACATTCAGTAATTTACTGACAAAACTGAACAGTATCCTGTTGTTTTTTTCCTGTATATTTACACAAATACAGTAATATATTGTACATGTATTCCTACTAATACACTGTATTTCTAAAATACAGCACAAAACTGGAAAAAAATGCAGTGCTTTGTTTTTACAAAGGAAACAGGAAAATTAAGTAGAAATGGCTCAGAAGCATTGTTTTGGGATCACTGCATCATGCACGGTGTGGGTCACATATTCATGCTGCCGATTGATCAAAAAAGTTATTGTCCTAAGAAACAAATCAGCCTGTATTGTTTATTCAGCCAATACATTTATTTTGATAGCAACAGAGATAGAGACTAAAGTGGATGAATGCAGAAAAGGCTTCTGGGCCAGACTCAGACCTGAGTCACTGCAGAAAGGGCTCACCAGTGTGCCTCTGGGACACCCCTGCTGTACTCTTGTGTTTAAAAATTGCATCTTGAATGCGTCTGTCACTTTTTTGACTGCTAGTGTAATAATTAGCCTAAACGTATTTGTTCTTCAGTCTCTGCCAAAGTGCTGCAATAGTGCACTAACGAACTCTGCCGTCATATTGCCTAAGGACATTCATATTGATTCTGCAATGGCTTAATATTGGTGTCAATTCACATTAAAATCCAGCCTTGTGAAACAAAGTGAGAGGAGATGGTAGTACTGTGTAACAGAGCAGCTGCAGTATGTGTACAATAAACAATGGCTGCAGCGAGTGCATTCAAAACAATAATGGAGCAAGAACTGCTTGTCATGCTGTTTACAGATTCTACATACTCAAAGTTGTTCTGCATTTTGCTGATCATGATTCGAATACTTTCGGACTCAAGTATGAAGCGTGTTTCAGATATGGTCCACTTCCTTTCTTATTACCCTGGTGTTGGTTGAAAAAATAATGCAAGTCACATATTTTCTGTCTTGACGGCTTCACCGTTTCACATCGATCCCACTGTGAACAGTCTCAACTGAACTAAATATTTTTTACAATTGAAAGGGCCTTTATTGATACAGTCTCGCTAATTTAATGCCTCTGTTACTACCTCTGAAGGCGGTACAGAGCCGGGGTCACTTGGTCCCCCCATTACGCCTCAGCACATTCAGATTAAAGGCGAAATGTCACAGAAGCGTAAATATGGTGATTTGAAACGGCAGTCTGAAAGGGGCCACTGATTCTTTAGCTTCTTTAGCTGCCTAGCTCCCAGAAGAACACTACACTGCACTGGTCACAAACAGTTGTAAATAATATTTAGTTGATAGAAAGCCGAATAAAAAGTAGCCTTGCATGTCATAGCCATCCCAAGAGCATCACCTAACTTGACCCCAGACGTTTAATGTTTGTTGACAAGTCTGTCAGCTCCGCCTCACGAATTTGCATTCTTCAGATTAGATGTTCAGATGTCATTATCCAGATCACATCTTCAGATATTGCTTTTTTCCCTTGTTTTCTACTTAAGTTACTAAGCTTGTGTGCACTGCCAAACAGAGATAAATTATCTGTGTGAAACACGAGACTTAATTCTTTAATTACCATAGCCACAAGAAACTGCATTAATCTCAGATAAGATATTCAGGATATTAAATATTGCTCTAATGCATGAAGCAGCAATATGTAAGAGAGCTGTTAGGGAAGGTCATGTCATACGTCATGTCAGCTCCCACTAACAAGAATTACAGCACCTAAAGGAATTTAACAGTAGGCTATTTGACTATGTTTAAGTGATTATTTTTGGCGATTGTAGAGATCGCTATTTAATATTTGATATGGAACTGATTGTATTCTAATCAGTGCTGCATGCTCTCTGCCTAATACAAGCTATATGGATGCCATTAGTCTGCATTTCCTTTTTCCTCGTCTAAGCAGTGCTGGCTCTGGGTGGCAGGCCACGGACACAGCATCATGGACAAATCAGCAGCCAGGCTGCTGGGCACAGAGAGCGGGGGCCTTTATTGATATGCTAATGCTGTCGTTCATTAGCTGTCTTTAATTAGAGAGTGTGCTGCTGGCTAACTGCAGCCACCAACACCAGACCACTTATCAACAGACAAGAGACACATACAGAGAGAGAGAGAGGGAGAGAGAGAGAGAGAGAGAGAGAGAGAGAGAGAGAGAGAGACAGGGATTATATATGTTGATGAAAAGCCAAGGATTTTGGGGAAAGAGGAATATTTGAAAATTGGAAAGAATGAAAAGGGAAAAGGAACAAAAATGAATCATTACACGAGGGAATGACAGGGTATAGACTAAAACAATTCTCTCTCATTCAGTAAGTACATAGAAAACCCAATCACATCCTTGGCACAGTGTGATCTGTTGCAGAGCAACTTTATTATTTTGTATATTATCCAGGCCCAGTGTTATTTGATTTCAGACACCAGTGGCTCTGGACCACATGAAATCAAAACATTGATGAGCCATTGGGAGCCACACTCTCAAACATGATTTGTGTTCTTTACTGATTTATGACCTTTTCCTTGGACTCTGTTGGGTTATTGACTGCCTGTCTAACCTTATCAAACACGGTTTGTAAATGTATAAAAGTGCAAAGAAGTAGTCAAATGTGCCAGATACTACAAACTCAGGGACTGAAAGCTGGCCAAGTGGTTTGTAAGTTTGTACGTTTGCCCTCAGGTTGACCCCAAGCAGACTGGTGCTGGTGAGGAAAATCTGGACCCAGTCCAGTGCTGCACATTAGTGAATTGACACACAATTCGACATGACTCCATGAATGTTGCCTACTTCAATAACTCTAATGAGCTCTTGTTGTAGCCACCTGACCCTTTGAACACTTTGGCTTCACTGCTACAACAGATTCTCACAGAGTAAAAGCATACCGATAGTGATGTCATGATTCAAACACATTTCTCAAGACTTTTCTGGTGATTTTAGGCATAAGTGGTACAGTCCTAAGGGTTCCTCGGGGCAAAAATGAGCACTGAACCCCCACTGAACCCTCCTCCTCTCTGTGGGTTGCAAGAAGTCCACCCAATTACAGACTTCCACCAAGGCCATACTCCTCTACACTCTTCCAGTCGTATTTCAATAATCCTGCTGACAGACAGAGAAACAAAACTACAAGCTAACAGAGCCTAAATCATAACCTTCTTCAAATTAATAAATAATAATTTGATTAAACTTAACTTTACCAAAGTTTGGCTACATACTTTGCATAACACTGCTGTGATATTCATTCATTCATCTTCTGTAACCACTTATCCGGGTTAACCGGGGCTGGAGCTGATCCCAGGCGAGAGGCGGGGTACACCCCGGACAGGACGCCAGTCTGTCACAGGGCTGACTCATATAGACAGACAACCACTCACACACTCACTCACACCTACGGGCAATTTAGAGTCACCAATTAAACCTAAGCTGCAAGTTTTTGGACTGTGGAAGGAAGCCGGAGTACCCGGAGAGAACCCGGGAGAACATGCAAACTCAGGGAGAACATGCAAACTCCACACAGAAGGGCCGCAGGCGGGGATCGAACCCGTAACCCTCTTGCTGTGAGGCAAGAGTGCTAACCACTACACCACCGTGTGGCCCCTGCTGTGATATTAATGTATATTAATATGGGTGTGTGTATAATCTTGAAGATATTACTCCTGGTTGATATCGGAGCACCTGTGGTGACTGTTGGTAACAGCAAGTGCAGTTTAATACTTTAGCTAACACTACTTATGTCTAGTATACACTACACTACACAGCATTCTGCATTGTAATTAGGAGTCTTTAAGTGGTTTTCACGCTAAATAACTACCGGTGACCATGGGTCAAAAACAACAAGATCTGTCACCAGAAGGAATCCCTGATGGGTGTATCTGGTTTACATTTCGTTACAAAAACGTCTTCATGCTTGCTGAGGTTGTCTCACACGTTTTTACTATTCATAGCATAGCTGCAACACAAAGTTTAAAACATAGCATAGAACTATTCAGTGAGATAGAAAGTAATGCAAAGGTGTCCTGACTGTCTGTATGTGACGAGTTGGGAATGAGAACTTTGCCAGGTTTCCCCTCTACCCGTGTTGTGTAAGACTCCATATCCAGATATTTAAACTGCTAAATATTTAGATCGAGATGTCAGTGGCTTCGAACTGATCCCGACTATGTCTTGTTTTCAAGATAAACAGTCACTATCAGCACTAACTTCAGTGACTGTGACAGTTTCACAATAAAAGTCAGCCAGTGTTCTGCCAGTTGAATGCTTTTAATGGGGATGAGCAAATGTAGGAAATGTTTAGTTTGCTTTACTACAGCTCTGATACAGCTGTAGGAGAGTGATCAGTAAACATGAAGGCTGATAATGAGATAAAATTTCCAAACAGTAACGCTGAATTACATGCTTCATCGTTTCCTGTGAATACCTCATGCATGTGATGGCAATTTAAATCCTGTGGGAAAACTCCCAGCCTGGGAACCAGATGAATCTGCAAGCTGCACTGTGATTATACTCCCTTTTTAGGTCTCTCACAGGACATTTCGTTTGTTGTGACTGGGCTGAAAGTTGTAATCTCAACAACAAATGGACCAGTAAGAGGCCGATGCTGGTAAATGGCGCAAACCTCCCAAACATTCCGACACATTTCAATCGGAAACAATTCCGTAACGATACACTCAACTCAATATTTGATACGATATCCGATACAGAGTTCACGGTACAAATTTATCAGGTTTTTTTGTTTTGTTTTGTTTTTACAGAATGAGGTGGCAGACAAATTGTGACTGAAAAAGATTCCTTAATTATTTCAGAGGTAGGGTGTAACTGCAAAACACAACTATGCAATGAATGCATATTTAAAATAATGAATATATAAAGACTACTTAACACATTTTCTCTTGCCTTTAACAAATGAATGAAAGAGAATCCCTGTTTTCTCCTAGGTAAACTGCAAAACAACGCATATGTCCTCTTAAAATTGTTAAATAACAAAAAATACATTTTGATTTCTAAAACAAATCCCACATCAAAATAACTAAATGAATAATACAAATAAATAAATTGTCTTCAATTAAACAAACTAATGTCTGCATGTGTTCCCAGGAATTTACATGTTTTCCTTTTCAGGAAGATCAGCAGATGATGTTTCTCAGGCAGAAGCTGAGATCTCACATTCACACTGTTCCCTGTTGGCTGACAGCAGGCTAATGTTAGCTATTTAGCAAGCACATTTTAGCTAATATCCAGTTTTATTTTTCAGTTTGTCAGCTTGTGAAAAGTTAGTGCTGGCTCTTTAACTTTTTGGTAGCACATTTCACCACAAAGCAGCTTTTAGACATTAGCAAACTCATTATTAAAATCAGCGTATATGATGCAATAGTGGCATTAGAATGTATGAAAGGCCGACAAATGTGGGCTGTACAGCAAAACATTTCAAAATAATTTGACTAAATGGGTCCAACAGGGAAAGAAAAATTATCAGTCAGATGATCAGACGGATTATGAACATCTCACCAAGAAAGTCAAACTTATCTGGAGGACTAAACAAAGACAAATAGATACAAAAATAAACCATAGTTTTCCTTTGAGCTTAAAGCAGGACTGAAGAAGGACATTTCTCTAACAAATTCTGACCAAGTGCTGGTGATGTCTCAAAACAGACCCTGAGATGTCCTACCAAGGCCACCATACACAGGCCTCATAATGTGAATGACTCGTTCGAGTGTCAGTGAGTAGACAGTTTATATTCTGTCATAATTTATGCATGTGTGCGTTTGTTGTCAGAGTTACTTTTCACAGACGTACTTTCTTGTTGGATTGTTTTTTTGTTTTGTCATTCACTCTGTTGTGGACATGCTGTGAGAGCATACAGCACGTCATTCACAGAGACAGGTTTTCCTCCATCAAACCACTCTTCTTTCTTCCTCCTCTCCCATCCCCACTCCTCCTCGAGGCCACTCGGTATGCAGACGAGACGATCCTGATGGTTTTTTGCTGTGAGCTGAGGTATTCTGTGATTTCTGATTTGGCTTTCAGCAGCTTCAGACGAAGGAGCCGCCATTCTCCCTGCAGCCTGACAGCCATGTTAGGATATGATGAGAGCCACAAAATGCAGAGAAGACCGACATTTTTCTGTCATCCTCACAGACACCAAAATTTCAGACATTCTTTTCATCTCTGGCAACCTTGCTTTGTTATTCTCTCCACTGATTCTTCCCTTTCTTTTCCTCCCACACACTCCCTCTATTTTCAATAATATATACATTTAAACATGAGATCTGCCTGATTCATTGTGAGGTCTCGCAGTAGGCCACATATCAGTGTGATAATCAAAACATGTCACTCTGAGGCCGTGTTGCTCCTTTGTTAGAATTCCATTTGTTCACACAGAAAACTACCATCCTTTTCCCATCATTTCTTATTTGCCTCTCTTTCTTAGTCTGTTAGCATTTTTTTAATTTAATGTTTTGTGAATGGATGTTTTAAGTGGTTGGTGTTTCCAGTGTACAACAGTTGGTACACATCATAGTGTCTTACATAAAAAAAATTCCACATATAGACGTCCAGCAATGATTCCAACATGCTTTCCACAGAGCAGAGTAATGGGTTGTGTTGTTTATCCTGTTTGAAATGTTGCTTGTGGCAGTTTGCTTCCAACAGTCCTGTCTGATGAGTCAGTGATGATAATCCAAAAATATATACAGGTAACAAAACAACTTGGACAAAGGGAGCAGTTGGAAAACTGTGTGCTGCATCCACCTGTGTTAACTATCTAACCAGACACATGTGACACCCTCTTGATTCTCAACAAGGTGAGTAAAAGAGATTAAGAGCATGTACAGAAACAAAAAAAGGAAAATCTTTTCCTCGCCAAACCATCCACATAAACAAAGGCATAACCCGAACTATATTATCACATTTTAGTATGAATAAAATGGATCCTACTGATATATTTACTGACATAGACAAAAATAAAGGAAGGACGGAAGGAATTTGGGAAAGCAAAAAGTGAAGAAAGGACAAGAAAAAAAAAATTATAGAAAGAAATGCCAGCAAGAAAAACACAAAAGAGAAACACAAGACAGCAAGAATACAAGAAAGAAAGAAAGAAAGGAAGAAAGCCGCTTCAGAGACAGTGCCAAGATTGTATTGGATAAAGAGAAGCAATCTATAAAAAATGTATGATCGTTTCCAGAAGCCCAGATCTATCAGATTACACAAGTGATAATATATGCAGCTGCATGATCTCACAGTCAGATATAAAGAGCATTAGAGGGTCTCCCAATATCAATTCACCAAGGGAACCCAACCACAAGCAGGATATAAGCAATGAACACTGCGAGTGAAATACCAATAACTGGTGTTTAATGGGTAAAGATTATGGACTGGTAAGATCATTTCACCATTATTTGCTTGAGCAGTCTTATACATTGTTTTCCATCAGTTTGTCACTCTCTGACTTCTGCTGTGCCCAATGGGTAAACTTGAACTTATAGTGACAAATCTGTTGCTGAATAAGAGAATTTGGATGCTGTCCGGTTTATGTATTTCACCCATTGTATCGACAGATGCTGCTACATGTGAGCCACTTATAAATACGATGTCTTTAGGCAAGGCAAGGCAAGGCAAGGCAAGTTTATTTATAGAGCACAATTCATACACAAGGCAATTCAAAGTGCTTTACAGTGACAGAAAAAACAAACAAAAAAGCAGATTAAAAATCATTCCATAAAAACATAAATAATCATTAAAATCATTGAATAATTTAATTTAAAATTTAAAGTAAAGACTACAGAAAGATACTCTCAGTTGTGGTAAGCAGTGCTAAAAAGAATGGTTTTCAGCCTGGATTTGAACATTGTTAGAGTTGAGGCCTGTCTCACATCTTCTGGAAGACTGTTCCAGATTTTGGCAGCATTAAACTGAAACGCAGCCTCACCGTGCTTCGTCCTGACTCTGGGCACCAGCAAGAGACCGCTCCCTGAGCTTCTCAGAGCCCGAGATGGTTCATATGGCTCTATCATATCGCAGATGTACTTTGGCGCCAGACCATGAAGAGACTTGTATACAAGCAGAGCTGTTTTAAAGTCTATTCTCTGAGCGACAGGAAGCCAGTGCAGTGACCTGAGCACAGGACTAATGTGGTCGTATTTCCTGGTTCTAGTCAGGACCCGAGCAGCAGCGTTCTGGATGTCCTGCAGCTGTCTTACAGCTCGTTTAGACAGCCCAGTGAGCATGCCGTTACAGTAATCTAACCTGCTGGAGACAAATGCATGGATCAGCCTCTCTAAGTCTGGTTGAGACATTATTCCTCTGATTCTGGCAATGTTTTTTAAATGATAAAAGGCTGATGACGTTATGGATTTAATATGGCTGTAAAAGTTCAAGTCTGAGTCCAATATTACCCCTAGATTTCTAACTTGACTATTAGGTTTTAGAGAAAGAGTTTCAAGGTGACTGATAACACTTTCTCTTTGTTTCTGTGGGCCAAAAACAATGACTTCTGTTTTGTCTGAGTTCAGCTGAAGGAAACCTGTTAACCTGTTTACTGATTCATACAACTGAAAGAAAAGGAGAATTCAGATTTCTTTTCAGGAGGATTAAGCAGCACAAATTAAGGAAAAACAAACATAAAACATTGTCTGCAATTTGTTTCTCAAATCTGTCAGTTTTGATGGTTCTATTTCAGAGATTTGTAAGCCAGAAGTTAGTTTGACATATACTCAGTTTGGTCCGAGTTTTTCACCAAGGGCTGTCAGTCAATGTGCTCTTATAGGTTTCAGTGGTATAAAAGAGTTAACTCTAATAATGTATAAATTATTTTTTTAAATTAATAAGTAAAGGTTCAAGTCAATCAGTGTGTATTTAGAACCTCCTTGTAGCTCTTGTTTTCTTTCCCACTTATGTCACATACAGATGCTAACAGACTCCACTTGGTGTCACTTTTTAATGCACTGGGCAGTCACATACACTAACATGCGGCTGGACTAGCAACCACAACAAATAACAGAGATGCTCAAATTAAGACGCACACAGTGGGAGCCTTAATTCCCTTCCCTGGTCAGGATCCATTCATTGCTCCACTACATCTTTACATAGCGAATATTTGTTTGCTGCTATATTACCAGTCTGAATGTCCTTCACAGCACCTTTAATGTAAGGCCGTGGCACAGCAGTAGGTAAAATCCTTCTGCTCAACAACCTGGAAAAGAGGTGCTGCTTTAATAATTGTTAAAATCACAAGTGCGACTAATGATGTGATACGTGATGTGATGAGAATTGGGCTTTTTTTGCCCATGGACACAGGACACTATATCCCAGTGCTTTGAATTATACAGCAGATGCTACTCTGTTCACCAGAGCAAAGGGGATGGAAACGATTTGGAGTATAAAGTTAAATATGACAGTAATCATGTTAAATAGTGTTGCCAGGTTTCCAGGCTCCACATGTTGCATGTACATTTTAAAAGCCAGAAACCTCTGTAGCATTATTCATGACTTATTTTCACCACTTTCACCCTCACTGTCGCTGTGTGTTGTGTCAGACAAAGGGACGCATTTAAACCGTCTTTGATCTTCAAAGAGAATAAATGGACACCGCACTCACCTACTGCACTATATTTACCATCTCTAGAATAATGATGTGCATAAGAAAGAGGCAAGAGCTTATTCACAGTATGTACATATTTCACACACTGTGTCCTTCAAAGTACAAAATGAAACACAAGGAATTAATCTCACCGACTGAATGCGGGACAGAAGAACCAAATATATTAAGGATAAACACATAAGCTGCATTTTAAAGAAAATGTAGCAGAAAAATACAATTTTCCATCTCGATTCTAAAGTAACTGTTTGTCTCAACTCTGCGTAACTAAACACCCTGATGACCGAGGCAGTTCACATTGTGAGAGCAACTTTTTCGCCTTAAACCAGTGGATAAACGAGCAGCACTATTTTCACATCAGTTCAGTGACACACTGAAAGCACAACTGGAGGGCTGTGTTCTGCTTTCAAAAGCTGTTGCTGTCTAACAGGCTTTTATTTTATAAGAACTGAGAAACAGAAGACGAAACTTTCTGAAATAAAGGCTTGAAGATGTTTTTCAAAGACTTATTTAGACAGTAATTGTTAAAAGTCTTACCATCTATTGGCTCCCTGATACACAGCAATAGGAGGCCACTGTTTAAGAAGAAAACAGGAAACTCTTATGCTGCGTTCACACCATTAGTGAGAAAGCAACTGGCTACAAGTCATTTTAATGGAGGACAGTGACATAAAGCTACAAAACAATGGCCAACTCTAGACACTGTGTGATAGGCTACTAATCAAAATCTGGGCTGGGCACAACTTTTTCAGTGCAGGAATGATGCGGTGAAGTGGATTAAGGATTACAACACACAATTTCCTCAGACCATGTCTGTAATAACTGGTGGAGGAGAATCTACAATACAGCTTAAACACTGTAAGCCCCTCCCACTACTGGAGCCCTCAGGAAACCGTTTTTATTACAGTGGATTTCAGGTGTCAAAAGACATATTAAAACACAAGGACCAATCACTGCGGCAGCTGCCGGTAAACCTTGAAATATAATAAAACAAAAGTCAATATCTGGTGGATTTCGTCTGTTTTCTCACTGCTAACATCACAATATCTACCACATGACCTCAAGCATGCCAAATTTTACTGAATAGACGACTTTGATGGCTCTGGTTGACTCATATCGGTGCCAGGTACTTTTTTTTTTCAGTTTCCTTTTCCAAGGCAGATAGCACGGCATTGGTGTAGACAGAATTCTCAGGGGATCTCCCAACAAAATCTCCAACCTTATTGACAGAATAGGTCGTTTGAGTTTCGCAGTACAGAGCAGAGCGTTCTAAAAATAGCACACGTCATTATACATAAAAAAAAAAAAGGCTGCAGTTTCATTGAATTTAGCCTAAAAAAACACAGGTTTAGGGCCAGAAATGTCCTGGTAAGGCGTTATAAAAGACAGTTTAAACAGTAAATAAATGTATGTAAATGCTAGGAGTGAAGTAGTTGCGAGGACGGTATGACTACCTGAAGTGGCATCATTACATGAAAATGTGCTGGAAAAAATGTGATGCATGGAAGTTCAGTGATGTTTAAAGCACACTGTTAAATATGGGGTGTTTTTAAAGGGGAGAACAGTCTGGATCTCCATAGAAGAAGATAGACGTTATTCATCCCCAAAGGAAAATTCTTTCCTTTTTTTCACTTTGTTATTTTACAGTGTACACACAGGCAGGAAAGGCCAGCAAATGCAAACAAGGTACATGAACCAAACCTGGGGGGATGGGGCCTTTTGCGTAGCTGCTCCCTCCCTCTGACATCAGACATTCCCCCTCACTCCCCTGTTTTAAAGTCGCCCTTAAACCCACCTATGTAAATCTACATTTAATCTGTGATCCATTAGTCCATCATTATCCTTTTTCTTTGTTGTTTCTTTTCACTGGTCTTTGTTGTTTGTAGTTCTACCATATATTCACATATCCTCACAGAGATAATGTTATAGTTTTTACTGTCCTTAATTGTTGTTAATTTTCATTTTGTTTTGTTTCCTACTTCTGTTTTATTATGTTAAGTGTTAAGTACCTTTAAAAGTGTTATACGAATAAAATGTATTTTTTTAAAATATGCATTTAATGGAGAAATGCTGAAGAAAGGGGGCACTGAGCGGCTGGAGGTTCAGTGCCTTGACTCAAGGGCACCTTGGCAGTGAAGAGGAGGTGAACTGGCACCTCTCCAGCTATTAGTCCGCACCCAGGACTTGACCTGTACACCAACTTGAACAGGCAACCCACCTGCTCCCAAACCAAGTCCCCACAGACTGAGCTACGGCTGCCACGTGAAACTGCTGTTAAATCATCTTTAACACGACACAAATGTTTTCTCGTGCTGGATTTTTTCCATCGACAGCCAAAAAAAACAAACACCTGCGTTTCATCAATTGCAAAGTGGTTTTGCAGACTCTCCTTTGTTTTTGGCTCGATTGCAACATCAACTGAGGGGATTCCAAAAAAATACCAGGTACTATCCACAATTTTCACCAATTGAAAAACAAAAAAAAGTCAAGTCAAGCAGTGCTGTACATCACACATAGTTGTTCAGAATAACCATGTATGTATGGCTTTTTAGTTTTCTTTTGTGTGTTTCAGTTTTTGGAAGATACTTCATATGTGCTCAGATATATCCAGTGTAAGTTAGGTCTCTTAAAGAGATTTGTGCATTTTAAAAAAACACAGTTCTGCTCACCTGTCTTTTACTGGAGGATATTTTCTGTGCACTCTGCCTCTATAGGCAGATAAGTGTCATCAGCGTAGGCAGGGTATTCATCTATGGCTTTTTATAAACAAAAGTATATCAAGTCTGAATAAAAGGGGTCTGGGATTTGAACCTTGGGGATCTGCCTATGTTTGCATATGCTGCCTGTGTGTGTTGAACCACAACAATAAGTGAGTCTTTTCAGTATGTGTCATTCAGCAGCTCCTTACTGGTGCTCATACTGAGCCACACAATTTAAAACATTTAATTAGAATACCAACATGAGAAGGACAGAGAGGCAGAGACACAGTCCTACTCACTTCGTCACCATTTCCGCTGAGTGCACACACACACACACACACACACACACACAGAGAAGACAGTACATCAGGCTTACAGTCTCAAGCTGCTGCGAGTTTGAATGAAGCGTGTCTCCCTTAGATTAATTGTGGCCCACTTATTTTTAATTAAAGTTTCTTTGTGTGGTTCTGTGCTGGTAACGTGGGAGTAGGTGTTAAGTAAAAGACGTCTGTCCTTGCTCTGTCACTGTGGTTTAATCAAGACCAGCGATGTGGTTGGGTTTACCGACAGAGATTCTCTGCAGATGATGGCCTGCAGCAGCATCTTTTGATTTCTTTTTTTGTTGGAAACTGGACATAAACCTCTACAAATAGATACAGGATAAAGAATTAATGACTTTATGATGAGGTGCTACTTCGTGCTTGAAAAGAGATAAGCTACTGTCTTTTTTAAAAGATTATAATTTTGGGGTATTTTTATGCTTAGAGAGGGGGAAACATACAGCAAAGGGATCTCCGGCTGGATTCAAACCTGGTCGGCTGCGACAAGGACTCAGCCATAGTGGCATGCCGTCGGGACGCCCCCTCTTTAAGTCTTCTTGTATGGATAAGAAATGTATTCATCTAATGCTGTTGTACTGTACTCTGTTGCCTCTCTATCTGCATGGAAATGGCCTGTAAGCAGCGTGTATCATCACTGCTCCATTTGCCTCACACACTGACTCCTGCGTGTGCATGTTGAAGGTCTTGGGCGCCCCCTACCAGCACACAGCACAACACATCTCATTCCTCCTCTCTCCCTCTTTCTACCTTTTGTGAGTACTCTACAACTCTTTGTCAAGGGCAATGACCTGGAAAAAAAGGCAAATGAACTGAAGCGGAGATGGCACACTCAGCGTTTACTTGAGGAAACTGTAAAGTCCACTTTAAGGTGTGAACAGGACCTGGTTTACTTTCTGTATACTTGTCAGCCTCTGTGTAGTCTTTTACTTTAGTAAATAATTGAACAGGGCTTCTCTGTGGCTGTTATTACAATGACATTTTGCTATTAATCATGCAAGTGTTTTATGTTTTATATACACTAGTGCTCTATTATGGTAGTAAAGGGACAGTTCATCCCCAAATAACAGAAGCATATTTCTCGTCTTACCTGTACTGTTTGTATTTATTACTGTTGACTTTATCACTGGCCCCAAGGACATCTGCATTTCTAAAATGAAAATAGCTCCAACATCAAACTGCTCACAACAAGGTCTGTGGACTATTTTGAGTAACCGGGTCATGATTTCTGGAAAGAGACATTACTGTTGTGTTCATTTTTTTTGTGCACCACCAGCGAAGTGGCATATAGTCCCATTATATTCAAAAAGAAGGCAGACAATTCCATGGCTGATATCTCCAACACCAGAATAAATAGCAGGAGAGAGGAAAAATATCTATTTTGATACTCAGGGTGAACTGTTCTTTATAAAATAATTGACTTTTGCAACAGAATAGCAGCAATTTAACACCAGCCTGGAAGCAATGCAGTGTCTACTGAGAAGCTCATGTCACAGGGAGCATAAGGTAGCCAACTTAAGTTATGACCAATTCAACCAAAGTTACCATATGTTCACTTCACTTCATATTCCTTGCATTCTGGTGAGTTTCATGCACTGCTTTATGGTGGAAATGTCTTTTTTTAATGTAAAGGAAAACAAACATTTCAAGTGACAGGGGACAAATGAAAATATCCAAATGTAATTGAATACAATATAGTAAGGCTTTCGTGTATTCTGTAATTTTTCAAATATAAATTAAAATGTTGATCAGATTTTCACATTTAATGTTTCTTCTGGTGAGTCAACACAAATGTAGGAATTGTTTACGACTCTTTCCTCTTCTGTTGTTTGTTTGAGGAAGAACCTCTTTAAATGTGCACGTTGCACTTAATCACATCAATGATAAATGCACCGGCCTATATCTTAATTAACATATAAACCCAGAGTTGTAGGCTGCAATGCTTTAAACACAGTTACACGAATTTAAACCGAGCAAACCAAATGCATACAAAAAGTCTGACAGCAAACACGAACAAACATGTACGATGTGTGATACTGTACGCTAGTTATGAGGAAGAACAAACCCAGGCCTAGCTGTACACCGCAGACAAGAACATACACCTGGCCTACACAGTTAACCAGGTGCAGACGCTCATAGCGCACAACATCACGTCCAAATAACATTTTAACCTACAGAAAGCCTGTTCTGCATAGCACACAACAACATAGCCAAATACTTTTCTTTTTCTTTTTACAATAAATACATTATTGTAAAATTTCTATTTAATAACAACACTAGACTGCTCGGCGGCAGCTTATAAACCAAGCCCCTACCTTTACTCCAGTTACTCCAAACGTGGCTGGCGCTCAGAAGTTGAGGAGATAAAGTTCACCATTGATGTCCACAGAGGTCAAACTGTCCAGTTTCCATTTATTCAACCATGCTGGTGTTCCAAAAACATCCGACAGGTAAACGACGTCCTTGTGGTCATTGTGGGAGCTAGCTTATTAATAATTACTCAGTTTATAGAAATGCTCCTGACAGTATCAAAAAACACAAAGGTGTCGCAGTGATCCGAGGTTTCCTGCCCGCGCGTCTCCCATCAAGTTTGGAAAAGTGTCTGTAATTTACGAGCTTCATCTGAGGAAGAAAAAAACATGTGTAAAGCTCACCATTGTTCGCCTTATTGACCACACAGATGTTCAATCCAGCACTTTTGACAAAGTGCAACTGACAGCTGCTTCCTCAGCTACACAGTTTGACAGACTTGCGGTACAGCGGATTCTGCTGGGGCACGCGCAGGGCACGGCAGCACCACCTGGACCAATCAACCAACCACACGCGGCTGCAGGTGGCCAGCTCCCGGCCTGAGCAGTCAAACAAACTCGGAAGTTCCCTTCACCTGCATTAATTTAAGAGTCCAGCAGGAATCGCCAACATCTGTTGCGAAAGAACTCCGATGGTATCTATCTCAATACAAAACTGGACCACTTCTACAGACTATGGTCTCAAATGCTAGTTTCAGGTCTTCTTCAAAACAATATGATGTTTCTTGTGTGAATAATGGTCCCATTTAGAAGAAAATAGGCGATAAAGCAGGATATGGTTTGGGGCTTGGCTACCTTTGATTGACAGCCGTTATCAGGTATCACCGGCACTGTGAATCCTTTAGCAGGTTGTTTTCAGTTCATGAAAGTTAATTTTAACTTTTTTGTTCATTTAAATATGTCTTGTTCAGCATTCAGTTGTACGAACAGACATTAAAAGGAATCAGCTGTTCATTTTACCCTGTAATGAACATACATGTTTTTTAATCCTTCATTTTTTATTTATTTATTTATTTATTTATTTATTTTTGATACACCCGTTCTCGCGCTTCCCCAGTAAAATATGGTCTCTCCTGGTTTCAAAAAACAAAGAAGGCGATGGACATAAAGCAAAGTGGCAACAGCTGTAACACAAAACTGGAAGCTTCAAACTGGCAGTCCATGAACCATTGGGTGACGTCACATTGCTATGTCCATTATTCATATACAGTCTATGGGCAGTATACTGAAATAGTAGAACCAATGGCAGTTGAACATAATGGCTTTTGTTCAGTTTTTTATGATTACCTTCATACCTTTATGATACTGTTGTCAATGTAGAGCTAATTTAATCTATTTAATTTTGCTTTGTGGATTAATTTAAAGTGTAGTGGAGTAGTATAAAAGTTACATGAATGAGAATTTTAAAAAGTACAAGTAGGCCTACAGCAAAATTGTACCCAAGTAGGCTACTGTAGTTGGGTAAATGTACTTAGTTACATTCCACCAATGTGGACCTATGGTTCTTGACCTGGTGATCTGGAACCATAGTTTGCCAGATGTTGGTGGTGGTGAAAAAAAAAATAGGACTGAGGAATAGTTTTTATATTACTATGTAAATTTGCAAGCATTCATGTGATATATTTAGTGCTTAATCTGTAAAACCAGAGGTCCTGTAACAAAAAAAGCTTGTTGTTCCCACCATAGACTGGTTCCAACGTGTCAGGGAGAGAAAAAGCTACAGGGCTCATCAGAGTCCTCAGAAAAGGTTGAGAGCCACATCTGTAGACCAGTGAGAGCTTCAGTGCTCTCAACAATTAAAGGTTAGTTTTCAATGTTTTCATCCAGTAAGTGATAAAAAAAAATCCTTTAGCTGGTGTCTGTTCCCTCCACAATCATGTATAGTCCAATAAGTGGACATTTGTTTTTCTAATTAAATGATATTCACTGATAAATGGATTTTCAACCCTTCAAATTGAAGACAATATTTGAAATATTTAAAAGACATATTATAATTTTTATATTGATGGTCACTTATGTTCAAGTTTCAGTATTATCTAAATTCTAATATAGTTGTATTTATAATATAGTGTAGGTGAATAAAGTATGGTGTATTGGAGGTTTTAATATTGATGGGCTGTTTACTTATTTAATCAGGCTGTCATTTTAAATAAGCCATAGCAAATTATTATTTAGTAAAACAGCATATTATTGATTTAATGTAGTGTTGTTGGTCATCACTGACTCACAGCTACATTAGCCTTATTTACTGCTCCATTAAGAACAGTGTAAACAAGTGTCTTCTTTGTTTACACTATCTGATTCAAGTTCATATGTTTGCTGATGAAATTACAGCTGTCCTGTTTTCTTCCTCACACAGAAGCTTATGTCATGCTCATATTAATTCTTAGGTTCGTTGTCTACAGTTAGCCTCTCTGCACTCTGGTGACCTTAAGCAGGCGTGCAGGCAATTCACTGACCCATATTCATTTATTTCTCTCAGCCTACAGCTTCTACTGAACTGTGCGTGTTGGCTCTGGAGGACCTTCACCTCGCTTCTCTCTTGATTAAAAAGACCCGCTTCACAAAGCTGCGCACAGTTTAAGTACAACTTTTATTAATACTGGAATCATCACAGTGCGTTTTGTTACATTAGCAGTGACTAAAGTTAACAAAAAAGGGTCAATTTTACAAAAAGGAAGACAGAAAAGAAAACCTTATCATCAGCGACAGAGGCAGAACAACCTTGGAAATTAATTCACAATAAATTAACGAAGAGGAGCAGAAAAGGGGACAGAAAGAAGAGAGAGAGACAAGACCACAGTGCCTGCAGGGCTACGCGGGGAGGGAGGAGAGGAGCAAAAGATCTGTTTGTACAGAAACATAAAGCAGATGTTGTCACAATGTTATCCTTTGAACAAAATAAACCCCATAGAAATGAGATCAACGCCTCGGTGGTGAGTTGTGGAGAGATTTCACTGTTAAGTTCATTTGGAGGCTGCAGAGGAGGAGGAAGAGACAGAGAGCGAGCGAGCGAGCGAGCAAGCGAGAGACACTACTGAGAACTGGAGTATTGACAGTCAGACATTCTGCGCAGTGACAGTGACGGTGGCACCAGGAGGCCACTTTGGCCACAATGGCTATACGACAGGAAGTTGCAATGTGTTTCATCACGATCTCCTGGAGGGCTTCTGCGAACCATCATGTATTGAAGCTTCTGCAAATCTAGCTTAGTCATGTTTACCTTGAGATGTGTGGAAGTGTTTGTGTCGTTCAGTATTAGACAGCAGGAAGGACTGACAGATTGTGTGTAGGAGGTGGGAGGGAGGAACAGTAGGGGTGTCACCTTGTCCTTGTGCAACACACACACACATACTGTAAAGTACACATATAATATAACCTGGCCAGATGGATAAAGGAGTGGGTTGCATACACACTTGAACCCACAAAACTCCACCATAACTACAACACAATCTGTGCTTCGATTGTGTTCACAGGGCCGTCCTTTCTGATTCAGTCAGAAAAACACCTTCAGCATGTCCGTTCCAATTATTCTAACAGGAGACATTTTTCAGTTTTGTTGGAGACATTCTTTTAGATTCCAGTGTATTCATATCTGAAGGGAATCAAAGTTATGTAGACGAACATTCCACACCACGAACAGGCTGTTCACCACATCATTTCCACATAGATTTGTAACATTGTGTTCATGCTGCGAGCAAATGCTTGCAGTGGAAGTCTGCCAATTTCCTATAAATCTGAGTAACCAGGGAAACTCAGCTGAGGTGGGGACAGTCAGTAAGTTTACTGGCTGAGAGAATTTGGACATAGCTGAATGTTTATAAACCATCAACAGGCAGCCCGGGCTTCTGTTTTTGTATGGTTTTGAAATTGAATTTGTATGATGTCCTACGGAGTATGACACATGAAGGTTGCTGTTTTCAACACTTTATCGACAGGCAAAATTTCAGTGAATTCCAATCCTTTGGAATCCTTGCTCCCATCATAATTAATACAGCCACTTGAGGTTGCCGCCTAATAATAAATGTAAAAATTGGTGTATTAAGCTGCTTGTAAAACTATTGTACCTATTGTGTCGTCAAATTATTTGGCGACATGCAGATGCATTTGGAGCCCGAGGCCTTTTTAATTTTGGTGATGTATAGTTTTAAATACGACTGTACCATTATAATCTGTTTTTCTTAAAGTAAGATGAAATAATAATAATATTCTCCTCTTACTAATGAACAGTTGAATGGCCGATAATCCAAACCCATGCTCGGTTTAATACATTCTACGGCCTCATTTGGTCTGTTTTCTCCAATAACTAATGGAAGCTAATGTTGGCAAATATTAGAATTTTTTTTTACTTCATAGTTCTTCCTTTTTGTGCTAATGTACCTTAACATCTTAGCATTATGCTATTACTGTCACAGCAGCAGCTTTTCAACAAAAGTTGCCTGCTTACTTTGCCAGTTTAGCTGAATTTAACGGATGTACCAATGCTCTAAACTGATTAAGACGAAGACTTTCTTACCAACACTGTGCTTACACACGAGCAGATTACTTGTGATGGCAATGTGGGTGCAAAGTCCCACTGCACATGGAATTACTGCTCCCACTTGCATCTTAGGTTTCTTTGACAGAAGCTCACCAAGACACCATCAAAGTAATATAAGCTGCCTGTGAGATGATGCCAAAAAGATGTCTTAAAAAGCCTGATCAAAATTAATTAAAATGTAATCCAGCACTGAGATGCAGTGTCAGACATCCAGCTGTTTGCCTTGAAACCAGCTCATGTTGCAGTGTACAGAGGGGAGAAGTTTACCCGAGCTAATGCTTCCAGCCCTCCTTTGAACAACACACCTAGGACCCATTGTGATACCACCTGTTAGCCATTAGCACACACACACACACATTTGAATCGTTGCACATGTACATACCCACATACAGACACACACACAGGGAGAGGAGAGGGGGAGAGAGCGAGGGGGAGACGGACAGAGAGGGAAACAGAGTTGAGCTCATATTGACTGTGTTGTAAATAAAGACTTCATCAGAATTATGTTTCATTAGCTTTGATGGGCTGCAAGGCACAGAGAGACTGAGAACAGCCGATGGGACTCTCATTATGACAAGCGCTGTTTTCTAACTTGTCAGCTACACGGCATCCCTGGGCGTGCTGTGCTTGGTGGATGGAGGTAAGAGAAGAGGAAGATAATAGAGAGGAAAAGAAGAGAGGGATAAATATATGTGAGTGTAGAAACAAATTGGATTTGTAGATTTTGTACACCTCCAGGCTTTTCAGACAATGGTGCTGTAGAGTGTTTCAACGTTTAAGGAATAGCTCGACATTTTGGAAAATTAGCTTACAGTTTTTAAGGTAAGCTAAGCTAACCATCTGCTGGCAAGTATTTCCCAAAATGCCAAACAATCCCGTTAACATTTAACATTGGCATTTGTCTGTATAAACTCATATCAGTCAAAGGTATATATATATATATATACCTGATACTCAACAGCACTATAATCTGTAGGACTAACCGTATGCATGGAAACACAGTATTTTCTCAAGTAAATATTGAATCTTTTAATCAAGTGTGCGTATGGTATGTAACTGCCTGTAACATGAAAGTGATGCACCATTTTCCATGTTTGTACCAAAGGTATTCTCATGAACGGGTTCATGTGGTTTCTTATGAAGTTTTGCAGCAGGATATGTAAAACATCCTTTAAATCATGACACACATTGAGTTTTTGACATTTTGCAGACATGTGACCGCAACACACGACAATCACTGTTTTAAACATCACAAATGAAGTTTTAAACAGGTTGTTAATGTTGTAATATGGTTTGGATTAGGCATTAAAGCCACCTTGCTGTGGACCAGGGTTCGGCTTAAAATACTACTTCCAGTCTCATAGTTGAAAGTTGGGGTTCGTTTGTGCCATCCAGCTTCTTTCTGCCCACCTGGCTGGTATTGTATGGCTTTTCAAATGATGTTGCTTCAGCAGTGGACAAAATTTATTCAGATAGCTATAAACTCAACTGCATTACTTTTCATAAGAATCACTATGAAACATTTATGAGAACTGCCTGTTGTACTTATCTAGATACTGTTTAGCCAGCACATTCTCATGAAGGATTTATAAGATTTCCTGCAGTAACTTTTGCAGTGTGATTCATATGATATCCTACGAAATGTGACGGGGCGCAACCGTATTAATGGTGTTAATGTTGTAAAACAGTTCAGCCACCAAAGCCACTTTCTTAAGGTTAGGAACAAAGAACAAAGTTAGACTTCTGGACCAAGCACAACTCCTGGTTTAAAGACCGGGGCTTTAATTAATCAGCTTTTAATGTTTCGTTGCTTCGTTGCCAGTAAAATTTTTGGCGAATACAAAGAAATCCCTGTGCATTAGTTTGCGTAGGAAATCATATCAATAGTTCATGAGGAAAGCCTGTGTCTAACTCACACACAAGCCTTGCTAGGCCAACAGCTAATAGCAAAGAAATTTAAATGCAGTAATGTCACTGAAAGTCAGAATGAGATATTTATCAACTTTTTCAACTGAAAAAATTCTAAAATGAATGTTAAAATGTTACTTTTTACAGTGCAAGTCCCATTTGGACAAACTGTACAGTAGTTAGGACTGTGTAGTTCTCTCAGCAGAGGAAGAATTGTGTGTATCCTATGACGTTCATGTGTGTGTTGTGTGTACGCACGCATGCCTGCACGCATGTAAATCACATGTGTTTATGTGTGTTCCTATAGAAGGTTTTCATTATAGCCCCTGCTTTGCCCACGTGCCAGTAGGCCTACTTCTACCCACATACACATACACTCATAAAAATGGGCATATTGACACACCTGTAGCAGAGTACTGTAGTTATTTCAGCTTGTTCAGACAGTTAGTTCAGTACACAGTTAATTCAGCATGTTAAAAAAAAGACATTACTGTTTAGTTAGATTACTTTTTGTGCTGTTAACTGGGCATTTTAAAGGAAAATAGCAGTGTTGTATCTTTTTCTCATCTCACACTCATACTATAGCCAGTGTGTGCAGTTTAATCTGACTGTCTTGATCTCATTCAATGTGAAAACACCTTTCTTGTCCTGAGTTGTTGTCCAACATTTGGAATTAAGCAGCGAGACTCTCCTGCAGGGCATTATAAACCCTTTAATCAACCAATAACGAAATAACTGGCAGTGAATTCAGTTGGTGCACTATAATTAATAAACCTACAGCACATACACATCCAGACTAAAGGAATTGGCTCAAGCAGTGTCCTCGGACGTATAGTAAAGGGTCTCTAAACTCCAAATCATACCATCAGAGCCACACAACGTAGAATAGCTTTAGAAATAGGGAACACAAGTATCCTAGAGTGGACAAAACAGTGGTATTTTCCTTTAACATACCCACACTGGAACATCATTGTGAATGTACGTACATGCACACTATCTCTGTATTGCTTTCCTACTGTTTAAACTTCATTCAGTTGTACAAGAACAAAGTTCTGACATTGCAATGGTCCAAGCAAGTCAAACACGTACAGTTCCATGTCCCCCTTCACCTTGCAGTACATTCAGCATACGCACGTAAAATCATGTACAGTGTGACCTCGACAGGCGGTCTTACGCAAACTCTTCAGATGAACATTTTCTCACCCCGAAATGTGTTTTTCAGGGGGGGGATTGGAGTCCAAGCCCGCTGCTCTCCCCTTCCACCCTCTCACCCAGTCAAATTCAGCTGATACAACACACAGCATCCACATGTGACAACACACATACAGTAGTTCTCCCCCAGACAAAAAAAAATTAACATCCCAGAGGGTGACAATGTTAAAAAACATTCTCCTCATCTCTTTAAATTAAATCATCATAAGTTTCTCTTTAAATGACCACAAATATGTTTAAAACAGTGCTCAGAAAGAAGTCAACAAAAAGAGCTTTTAGGATGCCGATAACGCCGGCTTTGTTCAGGTCACTGCTAGAAGAGCGAACAGACATGTTAATGAAGAGTCAACAGCCAAACAAGGACACACTCACTCTCAGCCCACACATCCTACATCCATATGTTACACAGCTTAGTATTTTGTGTTACAACTGGAGTTTTTTCTTCTTTTTTTACATTAATTAAAAGTAAGACTAAATATTCAAACCATACTGTAGAATGAAAAAAATAGAAACTGAATATTCCATGTAATATTTTCTAACAAACCTTTATACCAAATCTGTGCGCCTGATTCTCATTAACTAGTACAGCACATACAGTACATATTGTATGAACAGGCAGTGAAATGCTCATTCCACACGTATCCTCCTCTCTCTGTCGGCTCCAGAAGTCTAATTTAAACCCCCCTGCTTCTTTGTCAGCGAGCGCTTCAAACAGGCTTCACCTTTACTCACATCTCTACGTCCATAAATAAGTCTTTCATACAGCCATGTCCTGAGCTGAACTGGGTTACTTGCACTGAACTGAGCTGAACCATAATGCGGTGGAGTGTTGTACACACAACACAGAGGAAAAGAACTTGATTTCTTGAACATTTACCTTCTGTGAATGAATACTTGCTGGTCTGACCGTTCATTAGTAGCCAGTGTTGGGCAGTGTCCAATCACTTACTCATTATACATTGCTCAAAATCAATAGTAGTTAGTTACTTTCAGAGTCCAATCCTCAAATGAAGGCTTGGGCAAAGCTGGAGCTACTGATTGCTAATTGGCAGCTAACGACTGCCCAACACTGTGAAACCAACTCTACTTGTTCTCTCCACGTGTTTTTTGTATGCAACCCTTTTAAATTTAACCTCAGATTGCTGTAGTACATTTGATAAAGGAGCCAGTTGTTTTGATAAAGGAGCCAGTTGTACTGGATCCAATTGAAAGGCTGTTTTCCAGCTATGTTCAAGGTTTAAAGGCACAATGAGTAGGATTTTCCTGAAAAAAAAAGCCCATGTATAGACTCATAGAAAATAATCCCTCTCGATCATCACCTATGACCCACTAGAAGTGTGTGCTGGTGTCTGTATCTGCAGAGACCTGCCCTCTGTCTGTATTTTCTTTCTCTTTTCTTTTCATTTTGCTGTGCTGTCTGAGTCAGAAGCTCAGAAGCTTCAATAAACTCTTCTGTCTGAATACAAATGCTATTAGTTGCTCCACTGAAGATCACTAAACTAATTAGATGTCATTGAGCTGGGGGTGAAGGGCCAACTTTGAATGTTGTGTTTGCAAATTGCAATGGACAAATTCTACTCATTCTGCCTTTAACTCAGCTTTCCCATAATGCAAAAAGACACAGTATTTATAGGTAAGAGTATATCTGCAGATAAGCTGCACAAGAATATGAGTGAAGACTACTCTGAATGTTGTGGGACTGTATTTCCAATGTACAAAATACTGAATATGACTGTGTTGAAATCTCCACAGGACATTTATTCCAAGCAAATGCATTCCCATAAACATAAATCATGTGCAAATTTATTTCAAGTCCATTGTTGATATATGTTCCTATCAAACACAAACATGTAAAGTGTTGTTGAAACCAAATGACAAATAAACAGATTTTCTCACATACAGTATCTCTAGTAATATGGAGTAGGGCTGTGTATTGGCATACGTCTAGATATGAAATATATCAGGGGTTACAATTCAATACCTTGCAATGTATTGAGATTTTGTAAACACGGACATATACCAGTACTGCATTTAAATCTATTTTTTGGAAAACTAAGTAAAAACTTACATCATCAATGCATTACTTGTCTGTCTAATATGAATCTTTGCATGTAATCTATCAATTAGAAATTACAGGTTTTTGAGAACTGCTAAAGTATCACAAAATGTCCAGGGTTTGGGATTTCTGCCTCCACTCAAACACCATTGAGTTTTTGATGCTCACAATATTTACAGATTTGTACAGTAAAATATCCTTCTAACTCATGGTAATCTATCAAATGTGCTTCCTATTTGCATGGCTAATGAGAAAATATGTTTGTTTGTTACTTGGGTCAACCAACCCTTACATGTCTCTGACCCGAAGCAGTCTGACCTATCTGTGCAGTGTATTTGTTGCATTATGTGTTCAGTTATCAGTGCAACCACATGGTAAAAAGCCTCAGTACTATTCACGATGCACAGCAGACGATGGCTTGTCAAACCCTGAAGAGCCCTGACGTCCAGTATATAAATATTTTGCTCTACTTTCTTATCCCATCTGTCATTTCACCAATCACTCCAATTCCACCAGTCTTTATCACTTCCTCTTTATCCCTCCCTGTATTCTTCTTCTTCTTCTTCTAATTAAATAATTTCCTAAGGACACAGTCTTATTGGCAACCATCTCTCTCACTTTCACTCTCCCTATCATACAGTATGACTACAGCAACACCTAGTGGCTATTGAACATACTCTGCCACCTATCAAAGTGCTTTACAGTTTGTTTGTTTTCCAACATTTTTGTAATCCATTTCCTCCACCAGAAAGAGACAGGGACAGGGAGAGAGACACGCCAAAGCCGGCTAGGCATGAATTCACAGTCGATGTGTAATTTAGCATTCCTGATGATTGCCTGAATGTGACAAAGGAGAACCTACAATCCTCCATCTTCTTGGAAACAAGAAAATAAAACACATTTATTGCTCCATTTCTGATTTAACATTTTCTCTCTGGTTCTAGAAAATATATATGAATATATCTATACGCCTGGATTACTTCTCGTAACTTCTCGTACAGTTGTAACAAGGTAAATGACGTCACGATATAAACAAGAAAATACACGTACAACACACAGGAGAAAAGCCCTGCCCTCATTGGGTAACCAGCTGTCCTGCAGCAGAGCTCTACCCACCCCCCTCGCACTCACACGCACAATCAATCACATGTGCACACACACGTTTCACATTCGCCTACATGAACACACATGAATGCACGCATACACACTCCACACACAGAGAGAGAGGGGAAGGGGGCACTAGCACGGTTCAATGCCAACAGTATTTTTTTAAACACTCTTTTACATTAGGATGAACCAGAGGAGCCCTCTGGCTTGTTAGCTCCCCGTGCTAATACCAAAGCTTCAGTTCAGTGGGCTAATAAGTACAGTGTGTTGCTGCTGAGACAGCCTGGGTTCAAATCCAGCTGGTCACATGGCACTCTGACCCCCCTCTCTCTCGCCCCCACAGGGCCCTCCTTCAGTCATCGCTCTTTCATCTGGGATTAGACAGTCGGGTTAGTTGGAGAAGAGAATGGGGAAGGGTGTAAGTTGACAAACAGAACCCAGTCTTTCTCTCCATCTTTGCTGTTTTTTTTTTTAATCTTATCTGTTTTTCCTGCGAGTCTTTTCGTCCCTGGGTGAAGGTGTAGAGAAGACAAACATGCGTCCAACACACACTAGTTATAGTGGCCTGCTAGGAGCCTGTCAATATTCAGTATTTCACTTTTTAATTGTCAGCATGAGTTAACATTATTAATGTTATTGTTATCATTATATTATATTATATATCATTTACTCTAATGGTGTCTTTAAACTTATTTTTTGTGTATGTTTTTGTTTTCATTCATCTTCTGTTATATTATAGCTTTCCCTACATAGTTAATGTGTATGTACTAGGTGGTTGGGTTGCACCACACCAACACCTGACTCCCTATTGGCTGACAAGTATCATCCTCTTTCTGCTTCTCCTCCAATCACAAGATGCGCGGCGCTGAGCGGTCATTGGAGACGGTCTTGCGGAGACGGACTCCTCTCCTAATGGTGGTCAGCATGTCACCGGACCCTTCTGCCCCCTCTGTCCCTGACAGCGTGTCGGAGGGGCCAGTTGGCGCCAGGGTCGGGTCATCGGGGAGGGCGGGGAAAGGAAACTGCCCCTCTCCGAGGGCGTGTGCACTGGCTACTAACTCGCCGATCTTCTCCACTAAGCTGTGCCGATTGGCTGCTATCATCTGATCCTCCTCGGATCCCCCTGAGCCTGTTCCCATTGCAAGGCCATGCTGCTGGGCGTAGACCTCTAACGCCGCCCCTGATCCCCAGGCGGTGTTAGGCAGGCTGAGGCGCTTCGGTGACGCCTTCACATAATCAAGCGCTCCCTGTGCATCGTCGACTCCAGTGAAGAAGACACACTCCTCACTGCCCACACGCACAGGCACGCCACCTGAGTGCCCTCCGCCAGCTGCACCAGGTGAATGTGAGTCTCCGGGAACAGTGGGCGTCTTCACAGGCACAATGGGTGGTCGGATGGGGATAGGCCCCGCATTGGACAGCGTGCGCCTCACGCCCGGTTTGGTAGACGGGGTTCGGCGGATGGTGGCAGTTCCTGGAGTACCTGCTCCGCCTCCACCAGCTCCACCAGGTTGTCCTGGTATCACATGACCCCCGGGACCAAGAACCCCACTGGGTAGGCCGGCTGTGCTGGCTGGCCTCTTGGTCTGGATCATACGGCGGTAGTTCTGTGCGATGTTAGAGTGGCGAGGAATGGTGGAGGACTTGTCGAACTCTGTCTGTCCATCTGGACCTTCAGCATCACCGTTCACTGAGTAGCAGTCGTAATCTGAACCTGAGTGGAGGGCAAAAAGGAAAAAAGGAGAGAAGTGATTGAGAAGAGAAATGCCACCACAAAGGAAAGAGAGAGAAAACAATGTACTGTGTTCACATTATTGGATCAGCGGGTGAGGTATTTAGATAAAGGAAGCCAAAAACTGACAGCCAGCATTAAGATGCAGGAACAGATTTAATATTATTCAATTTTATCTTTATATTTTCATCTCCCAGCTGCTGTCAAGGAAACTGTCAGAACTGTCATATACTGTGCCAGCTGCTTGGATGATTAAATGGATGATTCACTTTGTTTGATTTTAGTAGGTAAAGATAGGTTTTGGAAAAAATGATGAAGTCAAAATTGTCCAAAGCTCGTAAATATTGATATTGCACTTCCAAAAAAATCAATTCACAAGGTGACTGCCCTGAGATCTCTCAAAAAATATTAAACTATTATTCTGGCCAGAAGAAATGTTATAAATGTTGAAGCAGTGAGAGAAATTATGTATTCACTAGTAATGGCCAAATGAAGCTTCATGAAGCATAACGACCCATTCTGTGAAAAGATGACTTAAGATGTTTGGTTTAAACCGTGCTTCTCGGGCTAGCTAAGAAGATATTGGATAAACTTACTTGCATGAATTGCCTATTGCAATTCATTACATTAGCAGGACAAAATAAAATAAAAAATTGTTTTCAAAACAACCACTGCACAGCCTTCATGACGTATTCAGGATGAGTGTTTACACTTACCCACTTCACATATATATAGTCAAATGCGAGCTAGACCCCTTTGACAAGTGATTTAAGTGATCAAATCACCAAAGGCACATTTTAAAAGCAAGTGTAAATGGGGTCAAAGGCAAACTGAAGTGACTTTACGCAAACCTTTTTCTTTGAAGCAACGACTGATGGTTAATAAAACAGAAGGACATTTCAACCACCTGCTGGTCTTCTTTTTACGGTTACCTTGCAACTCTATGACTGAGAATAGCCATGAGAGCAACAAACTGAGCTCTGAAGTCTTTGTGAGACAGATCAACTGGTGTGTTTGTGAGTTTCTCTGTTCACATTGTATGGTGGTTCTGCTAAGGCTTAGGCTCAAGGATCTGTATCCTCAGGGCTCTGTACATGTAAGCCCTGTCTTTCCACTGAATTCTGCATTCTGCACCTGCAATGATGACATAAATAGTTTCTTAATCTCTTCTTTTACTACTGACATTAATAATAGGCATTAATGAATTAGTTTATTTGTAAACATTTGGGTTTATACCTTCCACAGAATGGCTGCTGCATGACCTCCCTAATCCAGCAATGCACCTGCAGCAGCCGACTGTTTCCATGACACCACTCTCCATCAGCATTATATTATCCAAAATACTTCAACACCTCCAGGTAATTAGCAAATGTGATGTAATTAACACTGGGGATTATGTCATCTACCTGCTAAAACACTGTACAATGCAGCCACCTCAGATTTTTGCCATTTCTGTTAAAAGTTGCCTTTTACAGCAACACAAGTGTTAACACATCCAGAGAGAAATAACAGCTTCCACTATGAATCATGGGTACATTTGTGAAGTCAAGGAAAAGGTGGATAGCAGATTGAAGTTTCACCTTGTGAAGGAATCGTGTCCTCGGAGCAAGATGGGGTTGTGGTCTCTGTGCTGTAGCCACTGGAGTACTGCAGAGAGTCTCTGCTGCTTTTCTGCTGCTCCATACTCAGTCCTCTGGTCAGCACCATGGCCAGGTCACTGGCTGCTGGAGAAACCTCCTCTCCATGCTGAGGACACAGAGAGTCCATGTTGGAATGATCCAAACTCAACTTATTTAAAAATTATGTTAATCACAAGTTGGACTCATAAAAATTGTTATGAGCTTCAGTGAGCTCAAATATTGATGAGTTCATCAGCACAGGCAATAATAATGTTTTATAATTCACAGGTTAAGATAATATAAAAAGAAACAAAGAAACGTAGAAGAGATGTCCAAATGAATCGTCATGAACCTGTAGTTGTTTTTATTGACCTCGTAGAACACAGAGTGCCATCTAGTGGACTCAGAAAATAGTTCATGAAGCTTAATTTGGCCATCACTTGAAAATAGTAATAGAAAAACAAGTCTACTTCATGGCTGGATTGTGTAATCGTTCTCTTTTATCCTTTACAGTAATATTTCCTTTGATCCAACATGGTATAAACTGTATTCTTTTTTGTTAATATGCCATCATTCAGGTATACCTGTATATGCTAGCACATATTAGACCTCTATAGAGCTGCCCTCTAACTGATCAGATTTCTGTGAGTCACTTTACTGGATGTTGTGTTTTCAACCAACCTTTGTCTTGGTACAAGTGCTTTTAATGTTGAAACACATTGCTGTGTGAGCTGTCTCTAGGTTGTCTCTGGTGGTCAGTGGAATTATTAGTATTTAATAATTCCTTAATTAAACCCACTCTTAGTGGTCTAATATGTGCTTGCATGCATGGGTTTGTGTTAAACAGGCGTGAGAGATTAGAATAGTAATTGGTTTGGGTTCATTTTGTGGGTTACAAAAAAAGGCAAGTGAACTCAGATTTAGTGTATTATTTGAATGTTTTTTCTGAGGGGCTATTATTTTAAAGAACATACCATATTTTGATATTATTATGTTATAGTTATAATACTTCTTTGTTTGTATTTTTTGTATTAACTTAGAAGTATTCGGCAGACTGGGCAAGTCTTATGCTTATCAAACTCAATGAAAAGTAATTGGAAGATGTATTGTTGCAGCCAGCTGATATCGTATTACAGGCAATATATTTATGCACTGCTGTACACATACACTCACAAATATCCTTCCACGCTCCTAGTCTAATCTATTTCCTTGGTTTGTCTTACAGTAATCTCTTTTATCTCCGGCCTGCTTGTCAGCGTTACCTTGGCAGCGATGGTAGCTGGGGTCATCCTGTGTCTCTGCGCTTCATCAGGGTGTGATGGCCCGGCGTACCCCTGGGAACCAGGGGACATCTCGTTCTCCCTCAGTCTATCCAGAGGTTCCTTTCTCCTCTGAACTGGTGCTGCAGCCACCGGCTGCTCATACTGACCTGCTTTGGACCAATCCTGAAGAGGTGAGTCAAATTAATAAACAGGAAGTAGCAGGGAGGATTAGCACACAGGAGAGACTTGTCCACTATCCAGCAGTTTGAAGCCCTTCATCTGAGTGCAGAGAGAGGGGGCCTTTACGGGTGGATTTGTGCGTGGGTGCTTGAAAGAGTGTATGTGCGTGGGAGTCTGTGGGCAGGGGCCTTTTTGAGCGTTTGAATGTGTTTATGTTGATGAGTTTGATTCGTCAAACCCTGCTTAGTTTTGGCCAATCTCCAGTCCAGTTTTGTGGATTACAAAACGAGTGATTGAGACAGGGGAGGCCAAA
>CAFUXE010000395.1:384930-416990 GCA_903364295.1 Serranus cabrilla
AAAAAAAAAAATGCATGCAGGCACACACAGCAAGTTGAGATGAAAACTTTAAGGAAGCAAAGCAATGTGGTTATGAATGAGTTAACCAGGTGATGAAAATTAAAAGAAAATAAATTCCATGCATTAACTGAAACATATTAAACAGAAACAGAAGAAAAATGGCAACTGAAGAAATGGCAGCGAATGGAGAACAAACCTTCCAGATAGGAACCTTTGATGTGGGAGAGGAGGAGCTGGATCCAGAGGGGCAGTTATAGGGTGGGGACGCAGGAACAGGAAGAATGACAGAGAGAGGCCTGGTGGAGCCAGAGTGAGAGAGAGCAGGGCGGAAGGTAGCGAAGGACGTGCCAAACTGCGGGATGAGAGACAGTCGCGTCATCAGAGAAAGACAAGGACGGAGACAGAGAGAACCAGAGACAGAGGCAGCCAGCTGTGGTGGAGGAACACCGGGCCAAACACACGAGAATAAAAGACACACATGTATACAACAGACAAACACACAGTAGAGTCGGAAAACATCAGCAGGAGATTTAGAACAGAAAAGGCCTTTAAAACACAATTAGTGGCTTCTGTCCATGCATCCAAATAATTACATAACTATGTCAGTGATTCCTAGAAGGCCTACTTTCACAGCTACTTTATTTGTCTATGTTAGAAAGGTCATATGATGTGTTAAATCAGCATGCATTTAAAAATCAGATGACTTTGCTTTGCTTGCTTTAGAGCAGGAATTCTGCATGATCTTAGCCCAGAATATATCCAGTGGTAACCTGATGATAACCTTGTATAAATACCTGTCCGATAAATACTGACTTATTTTATAATTATTGTAACCTCCACATTGCTGTCCAACACCCTGGGGACAATAACATCCTTTGTTTGGTAAAAGTGTGTTTTTGCAGAAGTCTGAAGATCAATAGCTGTATAATTGCTGCCACATACCTATCTGCACAAGGCCAATGATTTTAACAAAAGTCTTTTCTATGCTGTAGGTGGTGACTGCAGATAACTTATCTGTTGATGACCTCAGTATTGTATAAACTGGGCATATCCTGTACTATGATTAAATACTGTTGCATTTCTCTGTTCAAGGAGCTCCTCTCCCACAAACTCTTTGGATTGTGTGAGAATTTGTGCACTGTTTGAATAAAGAAACGCTTCTTGACTTCAGGATCCTCAAGTGATTTTTTCACCCACACATAGCAGTTTAATTAATGGTGGAACTCTGGCAAAGCAACCATCCTCAATATGACATTTCACTTTTGTGACTGGTAGCCTCTATAATCTTGATCATAAATTAATATTTTACACCAGGTTGTCCATGTTCATGTTGCCTGCATGAAACAACACTTCAAGAGGGCACAGGACAACGTATCTAAAATAAGCTTCTAGTACTCCGCCTTTGGACCAATGCAGTTTTAATACAACAGATCTCTAAAAACATCCTCTGTCACAGTATGATGTAGTCTAGTAAGTGCAGTTGGAAGCTCTTTTCCTAAGTTCTTATGAATTCTCCTTCACATCTTTGCTTGACCTCATGACATTTTCCATCGATGTGTTTTCCAAAAAGGACATAGAAAATACTTTTTTGGACTGTTCGCCTGCAGTCAGATTGAGTGTTTTCCCCCATGAGACACAGGGGCAGCAATGAGCCAATAACCACATGGAAATGTATTCTTTATTCTCAGAGTAGTTTGGCTTTTTTTAGGAGAAGCACTGTCCCTGCATGCATATAAGACTCACAGCTGCTATTCTTGTGTGCAGTAAAGTGCAGTTATGCCATAGAAATGAAAATACCCAGATAGAACCAACGAGTGTGTTGTGTAGAAGAGAACAGAAGTTTGTGTTACTGTTCTGCTAAAGCTTCATGGTAGTTGTGTAGGATTTGTACGAGGTAACCAGTGGATGTGCAGCATGCAATCCATCTTAACAATACATGTCTCTCAACTTGGAGATGTATTACACACTTACGGCCATCAGATGGCTGTAAAGGGTGTTAAGTGAAAGGGAAGGCAGTCATATATGCAATCTGTTGTGGATGACAGATGCTGCTGGAAATCCGACATGAATATTTACTTTGCCTCGCGAGCATCATTGGAATTGTATTTATGTTGCAAACAGATGCTCATACTGGTCAAAGGATGTATAATTGAAGGGTAAGAGACAAGCTCTCAAGCATAAATCAAAGGAGTCTGTGATCTTGGAAAGGTTTATGTGAGTGCGCCTGCACTGACTGAAGTGGTGAAAACAGCACAGAATGTAACTGTTCCCTTCATACTTTGCTGTTGACCTGATCTGAGTTTGTGAGCGGGAGGACGATGCAAAAAGCTGAAAACTAAAATTGTCTCTTAATTTCCAGCAACACTCTGTGCCTCTCTTTGTACTCGAGTTAGGCACCAAAACACACTAAAATACACAAGATAAGCAGGTAAGGAAAACGCTCCCTTTGTGGTGCGGATTATAGTATTTTGCACTTTGTGCCTGCGAATAATAGAGCCCTTTGAGTCTAATTCCTGCAATAAAATACTGTTTATCTGGGATGTATGGACATATATTTATTCAACAAAAACGCTCAGGTCCGAGGTGCATTTTTACTCATTGTTCTTTTGTGGGCCGATGGTGTTTGATTTGATTTTGCTTGATATTGTACCACAAAAAAGCATTCTCAGCTGGATAGCCCATTTAGCTCTCAGTGAGCTGCTGCTGCTGTCTGTTCTGCTGCAGCTTTGTTTGACTATCCAGGTGTCCCACTGTTTTCAAAATCCATTAAACTCTTAAAATAAAACTCCTTCTACCTTGGTGAATGTAACTCATCATTTCAAACAGCATGTGTTGTGTAATTCCGATCTGTAATGACTATATACCGTCACAATCATCACAGTTGTTTTAACAATACCTCAAATAAAGGTTTGGGTTTGTTCATCTCTGCCATCAGAACACAGTATTTGAAGAAAATAAATAGGTTTATGATGCAGACATGGGCATTTATAATACATAATAATCTGTTTATAAGACTGTGTAATTATAGTTAATACCATTAATAAATATTCATACTGATCATAACAATAATCATATAATATTATACAGCATTTATAATGACATATGGTCAAGCATCATTACACTTTATTTCCCCTCATTTTTGTAATGTATTATAATGTGATTTGGGGTTAGGTTAACCCTATGATGCATTTCAGTGTGTTTATAATGCATTACAGACATGGGCTTGCAAAAACAATGTCACTAAGTGACCAGCAATAATGAAGTATAATGATATCTGCCCTTATAAGTTATTATAAAGTGCTTTATAATGTGATATACAGAGCTGTAGGCAGATGGCAATGCACTATAAGTATATTTGTGATATCAGCTTCATAGAAAGAGTCGCCAACAGAGAGTTTTAAAATAAATCTACAAGCAGCTTTAATGGATTTCGGAAACCACCAAGAGACCAATTTGAGTTGATGAAGCTCACTAAGAGAAGAAGACATGGCACGATCCTCTGACCGTGGCAAATAGATCAGAGGCTTTACACTTTTTATGGACACTGATGGGATGAAAGGGGAAAATGGTACCAACATTAACTTCGAGGTCGCAGTGTTTGGCTGCGATGGAGCCAGTTGTCTCATAAAAACTAATAACTTTACCCTTGTTGCCAACTGAAATTCTTATGCTGATTTTAGACACAAATGTGCTAAAAACCAAACTTACGAATAGAACTGAAGTTTATGATGCACTGCATTTTGATTGCTGAACCTGCCGGTGTTTTGGTGAATCCAGCTCTAAACTCTTAGCTTTACAGTATCAGTATCACGTGCTGATAAACATGGGCATGATGAGCACTCTTTACTGATTTTACTTTCAGAGGATTTCTGGTTATTGAAGACTTAAATTTCATAGTTATGTTGCAGATGAAGTTAATTACATTCCCTTAGGAATTGTTTAAATAGAATACAAATGACATTCAGACCATTTTAATATCCAAATATATCAATATATTAAGAAAAGTTGATAGAAATAAAACAATATTAATTCAATAGGTATAATTTAAAGCATTGCGTGTATCTGTTGTCCTCTGGTATGAAATACAAATATTAAAAGCTTGGATCAGATGAACAAAATGTACCTGTTCTTACTTATTTGTGCCACACTTTAATAAGTGTGATTTGAGTGCTATACTGTTGAGGACTCCACATTGTGCAGTAAGAATAAGAGTACTTACAGTGGTGGGGGAGCTGCATTCACTGACTGACTGGCATGTTTCTGAGGCCTCTGATGATGCTGAGCTGGATGACTTCTACACAGAAAAACAAAAAAAACAGACAAACTGATCACATGTCAGTTTTTGTTTACATTGTGTGTGGGAAGCTTAGATTTCCCAAATTTTCCTTCCAAATGTGGTAAAAATATGGAGTTTTTTTTTTTTTTTTAATCTATTTATTTTTGGTTGTTTTTCTTTTTTCTTTCTTTAAATCTGTGAAACAGGTGGGTATATCTTTTTTGTGAGAATCATTAAATATGTTTTATTTTGTTAAAACAGGTGGAAAAAAAATTTGCAGGTGTTTTTTTTATTTGTTTGTTGTTTTCTCACACAAGTTTCTCACCATGACCACATGTTCTATAAAGCATTCTTGCTTGTTGTGACGTTATGTAACATGATTGCACACAATATATGTAGACTACTCTGTGTTTTGAGTGTATCAACAAATCAAAACTCACCTGGAAGAAAACATAAATGATGACATAAACTGATCCAGGAAAGGGCCGAGTGGCTGCAGGTTTTTTGTTCCAACCAAGCAGGAGCACAGGTGATACAATTAATCAACTGATTGAAGGCAGGTGATTTGAATGATTTGATTCAGGTGTGTTTCTTCTTGGTTGGAACCTTTCCTGGATCAGTTTGACACCCCTGATTTAGAACATTGGGTAGTGGTTAACTTCAGCTTCTTGTGGCTGAAATTCCTATTACAACCACAAACTCTTTAAAAATAGGAAAAAAAAGCTATTTTAAGTCATAAAAAGAGGAAAGAAAACAATTTGGATCAGACTTAGAAACTCTATCTGCTTTGCCTCTCAGGGCTTCTGTATAAATAGCCAGTGAGGTGAGATAATTCTGTTTGATCAAGTAAATCAATTTGGATAATTATGTGTTGATTTCTTGAAGCTATTCAGAGGCACGGATGGATACTGACAATTTAAGGTTCATTACACACTAACTCTTAATTTGCGTTTGTGTTTCCGCATACCTGGCTAGTGATGTCCGAGGGCATGGGCGAGGGGGGCTTGGAGTAGATGTTTGCATCTTGGGACACGAAGCCCGAATCGTGGGAGGAGACGCTGCTGAGGCGGTGGGCAGCAATGCCCCCTGGTGGCGGAGGCTGATGCGGCAGGCTGCTGCGGTAGCGATGGGAGGAGGAGGAAGAGGATGAGGTGGGTGAGTGGGGCTGGGAGCCTCCACCACCTCCTCCAAAACCAGCACTACCACCTCCCCCTGATGAACGGGAGGCACTACTGTGGGCGCTGTTGACGCTGCTGCGGGGGGGGTGGGAAGGAAAGGTGCAGAGGAGCAGGGGGAGGGTGGAGTGAGGAAGGGTGAGGAGCGTGAGGAGTGGATGAAGGTGATGGTTGCCGTTGTGGAGTAAGAAGAGTATTTAGAGGGACAGAGAGTGGTTACAGGGTCAAAGTGAAGGTTCGGTTTAGGAAAGGTTAGGAAGATTTGAATAAAGTTTGTATGGTATGAGGGGATGGTTATTGGAGAAGATGAGTGATGATTGGAGAATGCATTGGAGGATTTTGTGATTGGTTTAAGTGATGGGTGGAGTTCAGGAGTAGTTCACAGGAAGTAGTTGGTTTATCAGGTTAGGGATAGCCCACAATGCAATGATGCATTAAAGTCACACACCAGTCACAGTTAAAAGCAGAGACCCCGAAAGAGAAAGGAAAACAGGTAACCAAAGAACCCAAGAGAAAGAGGGCAAGTCAGATGAGTGCACACACACACGCAAGATACAAAAATAGAAGACAGACAAGTAGAAGAAGAGAGTGCAAAGGAGAAGAAGTGAAAGAACAGAGAATGATCGTTACGGTGAGGGAAAATGGGGGAGAGGGGAGGGGGGCAGGAGGGGGTAGACAGAGAGTGTGTAAACTTATGAGGATCCAGGGTGCACACACACACACACACACCAAACACACACACACATACACACACTAAACACTGCAGGCATAAGGCTGTGATCTCGCATGCTACAGAGCTTCGCCTTGAGGGCGACTGCTGCTACATGCAAACACTGACAGAGACTGATTAACACACACATACACCAGGGGATGTGTTTAAGACAAAGAACTACAGAAATTCATAGTCTACAGTGTTATTCTTGTAGTATTCATTTTGGTATTCAAGTGCTGAATGCATTTACACCTAAAGGGGAGACATTATAAGCGTATTAAAAAAAATCACTAATAAATATTCCCATCAAACATCCTCATTTGATTACTTACATTAAGACAGTTGCTTTTGTGTTAAAGGTTTTCTGAAATTGTGTGTATAATTTGCAAATGATGCATTACGTTATTAAATATGTGCTACTTTCAAAACATTTCCAGAACAGACATTTGAACATTGGATAAAGCTAGGTTCAAAATTATTGTTTCACTTGTACATATTAGAGTTAAAGTCTTTTACAGAGGGAATTGTTTCTCCATAAATCAGACAATACTGTCAACACAACAGAAAAAATACTTTTAAAGAAAGCAGAGACTGTACATATGCTGACGATATCCACTATTTATGTCAAAAGTCAACATCCTTTTTCATCCTGTTTTTAGACGTTCATAAAGAGAAACCTTACACGTCTACAGAATGTTTCTTTGTCTGAATGCTTCATTTATCCCACTAATCTGAAGATGACTGGACAAACAGTAATGATGGACTGACACACAGACAGAGTGACTGACAGTCACAGTGAGACATAAACATCAGTGAAGGCTCCTCTTTCTTAAATCGCTGCAAAGACCACTGCAGAAGTACAAAGTGTGTGTATGTGTGTGTGAGTACCTGCACATGCTGCTCTTGCGGGAGCCAGAGCTGCTCGGGGATGAAGGGGGAGTCTGATAGGACCAGCTGTAATCGGACCCCTTCAGATCCTTAATCACCTGAGACAGTGAGACAGAGTGTGTTTCTTCTTCTTGGTTGATTTTTTCTGCAGATTATGTTTGTATGTGTGTGTTTGTGTGTGTTTTACCTGTTCACTAGCTGGGGGCAGTTTGTGAGGATCGGTTGTCAGCACAGTGAGGTCATCAATGATGGCCTGGAGGTGGGTGATCTCTCCCAGCATGGCAATCTCTCCATTCTGAAAAAACAACAACAATATAAGAACAAGGACTGTAATATCCTGCTGACCTCCCAGTCCTATAGTCAGAGGCTATCGAGTCCAGAACACATGAGATGTGTGCAGCAGCTTGTAAGGTGACATGGCCTACAACAGAGGAGGATGACATGCACCATAAAACAAGAGGTCAAGGCACAGCAGCTGGAGAGTGTCTGAACATTTCAAAATAAGTTAAAATTATTTTGCAACTTTAGAAAAAATGACAGTTGGGTTGTAGTGTACATTAACATAAAAACAATGGGACTTCCATTTCTTTTTTCACACATGAGTGTTTTCCCTTATTAAATACATAACTGGACTCTATTCAATGCGCTGAACATAAATTTGAGGGTTTTTAAAAAATATTCTCCCTAAATTTACCAAAACATGATGTGAATTGATAAAAAGAACAATATATTCTCTGAATACTATGATATTAAATTCAGTCATATTTGCAAACCCTATAAGCCTTGTGGCAAGCCTCATGATTAATTAATTATAATAAATAACATTATATTAGTGTTGGGCTTCTACTTGTTTTGTTTGATACAATCCAAGGCAAATCAAATTTGATGTGATGCAATTTTAATATGTTACAGCTCTAATATAAGTAATTCAGGAAAATATTTTTTTTTGCCACAGAAATCATAGTATGGGCTGCAACTAATGCTTCTTTTCATTGTTAAATTAATCCTTTTTCTAGACTAATTGATTGATCCGAAAATCCTCCCAGCTTCTCAGAGTAGAAGGTGATATCCTTAAATTCAGTTTAATATGAATATGAATATGAATATATGAAAGAGAAAAGTAGAATATAGCTGAATAAAGAAAAAAACAAAAGCAGGAAATCCCCATATTTGAGAGGTGAAAAACAGCATTTTCTGCCATTTAGGCTTTTGTTTTTCTGTCAACCTACTAATTAACTATTTGACTGCATACTGCAGCTCTAACTTGTAGCATGACGTTTCGATCCTGTCAGATCTCTTGTTAACATGGGAGACTAACACACACCTTCTGTGCGTTAGTTTAGTTGCAGTATGTTGCCTCCCAGTGGAAATCAAGTGCAGTGAAAGTGAAGTACTTTTGTTATGTGGGACCACACAACCAACAGCCCTGAGTCACTCTGAGCAAAACACAGGAGCTGAATCTTTATCAGTGGAGCTGCTCAGCAACAACACAAGAACATGGTCACGCCCGTTGTTCTGTCCTCCTTTCCTGCCACTCTCCCACCTCCCCTCCTCCTCTATCTCCTCACCACAACAGGCTGAAGGAAGCCGATGAATGTGCAGAAGCGACCCCTCTCCTCCACCAGGGCCCGGCGCACCGCCTGCTTCTCCGTCTCCTCCATCAGCAGACACATGTCAGTCACATCCTGCATGGCACTGTCCAGCTGAGGCTGCAGGTCCACTCGCCCTGGGGTGGGGAGAGGACAGGGGTGGTGAGAGAGAACAAATGTGATATATGAGAAAGCAGTGAAACAGACAAGTCAGGGAGAAGATGAAGATGGACCACAGGAGGTGCATGGAAAGGAAGTAGGAAAGAAAGATGGAGGTGCAGTAAGTGAAAGGGAGAAAAGGTCTGTGTGGGTATTTACAGCAGCAGAAAAAATAATGTGGGCTTGATGGGATATCTTTCCATCACTAGCATACAATATGAAAGTCAGCACTGACTCCTGTGTGATGTTTTGGCTCAGTACTCATTTTTATGTGTAATCTGTGCAGACAGCAGCCACCCTAATGACACATTGTATTAATATGTATAAAGGGACATACAAAACATATCAGAAGAGCTCTTAGCACTTAAGTCCATGGCTCATTGATATGTTTTGGTGATTTGTGTCCTTTGTGCACAGAGGTTAAGATTTGATCATGGTCAGCAGTTTTGGAGCCCATTTGTATGGTATGAGGGGACTTGTGGTGGATTAGGTTTTTAACCTGTAACAAGTTTGTTTCTGGCCACATGGGGCAGCAGAAACAAGCTGTATTTTGTTATGATGGATTTCTTTGCAACTATTTCACATCCAGCAGACACAGAGCAACATTAGCATTAGGAGTCATGTTTGTATCCATCAAAATGTACAGTCCAATATTCACCCTTTCATCATTAGACATAGTCGTTTAATGCTTCACTAGATGCCCCACAACAAATGGACATTTTGAAAAGCTGCAAGGGATTTATTACAAGGGTATCAAACATCATGGGTAATTTGGTTTGCCTTGATTATGCCAAAAAATAGACACAGTCTGTACTGTTTATATTTCTTCAGTGGCGTTGCATTACTTCTCCACTCGACGCACACATCCGACACCTGCCCACCCGCCTGCCTGCTCCCATCCCTCCTCCTCAGAAGCTCTGTGTGCTGCAGCTGCCGAGTAAAGGCAGTGGTGTCAGCAGCAGGGAGGTCCCTGGGGACGGTTAGTTTGCAATAACCTTATATTTTTAGGTTGATACAATTTACCCACATTCAATGATATGTTGGATATTAATACAGACATTCTTGTTTTCCCATGTTGCAGCACCTCCTGTACAGGTTTGAACAGTGCTCACACTGCATGTTTTTTCACTTTTTGTGATGAAAGCTTGATGGTTTTCTGTGGCCTCTCCTTGTGTCATTGAAGACTTAAGCTAAATGTCTGCATTAAAATTTGATTACAAAGTGCAAGGGTGTGCAATTTCCCCTCACTATCATGTGTCATCCACACCCAGTGTAATGACAGTACGAGCCAAAACACAAATAATGTGTTTCTGCCTTAAACCTTTATTCATTACTTGCTGTAAATGCACAGCAGTAGCTTGGTGACAAAAATAAGACAGAGGAGTATCCTGTAAGCATGGTGCAGAAAATCCCAATCCTTTCTACTGTTACAGGACATGAGATGCAAGACATGAAATAACTCTTTGTAGTGTTACAGCATGCAAAAAGTCAGTGGATCTGTCTGCAATATCAAAGAAATAATGAAAGAGAGGACAAGAGAGGAAGGGTGGCATTAGAGCAGAATGAAAGCCTGCGGTGTGACTACAAAGCTTATAGTAGCAGCTACAGAAGTCATGCAGGAGTCAAGGAAAAGGAAGTTAAATTACATCATGCATCATAGGGGATGAAGCTACATGACTCCAACATCTCAAACAGCTATAAAACTATAGAGGCTGTACTCTAATCCGTCACAATGGGAGGAAACCTGAAGTGAAGCTTCTATAGGAACTGCAGTGTTAAAACTAGTTTCCTAAAAAGCCATGTGGTTGCTGGTTTCATAACTGTTTTAACTGAAAATTTGGGCATTAAATGGATTGCAGAGGGTTCATAAGCTCCATGTCTAAACTATGTGTTTAATAGTTAAACCAAAACAACAAGGGATTAGACTTAATTATTGTAATATTTTTTAGTTTTGTATTGTGCTTATGTGGTACAACTCAAATAAGTTACCATATACTAATGACTAATAACAAATGGCAAAGTACTGCAATGCATTTCTTGTAAGTGGAGAAACTTGTAGTGATGTCCAAATTTTAAAAAAAAACTTTAACTTTATACATCATTGGCTGTTTTTGCAGGCCCCATTAGATGACACTCTTTGGAGAAAAAAACCCCTCAAGGAAGGGCAATTCAGTGTGCTTTCAGACTTTTGTTGACCTGAGAGCCAAATCTACTGGGCTCAGAAAATAAATAAAAACTTTCATGAAGCTTCATTTGGCCACCACTAATAAAATAGGGACCTGCAATTCATTTATGGAGCCCCCTGGTGGGTAAATCCAGTCCTGCTTCCAAGGCTCTGCGGTGCCCTGGGGTCTAGTTTTTATGAGTATTCCATATTATACATGAATTCCCTAATATGCACTGAAACTTTTCCATGAACACTGTGTACCATTGGATCCCAGATGTAAATACATATAATAGTAAAATGACATATAATAGTGAAATGGTGAGTTTAGCCTCCACTGACTCTACGCATGCCTGTATACTAATCTGCAGGAGAAGGAAGGGAATGTGAGTAAAAAAGGAAGTGATGCGGCAGAGCTATAGCGAGTGATAGGCTGATACTTACCCTGGATCTCTATTACAGGGGGACAAATACCACGGGGAGGGAGAGATAGAGAGGCGGTGGCAGTGACAAGGGGAGACCGCAAAAAGGCAGCAAAATAAGGAAAGATAAAGGGGGACAGAGAGAGAGAAAGGGGGAGAGAGAGCAGACAGAGCAGAACTCATTGTTAGGGTTAGTACAAGGAAGCCATCACAAGACAGCCACTGTGCCACAGGTTAGAGCAAAATAACACTGCTGCAACCGAAAACTCAATCCAGAAATAATAACCACCAAGCAGCAGCACTGACAGGGTTAACCACACACTCAAACAGCAAAGGACACTGCACTGTTTCGCTGGCAGTTTGACCAAATGTAATGCTTAAAGTATGTATCACCTATACCACATATAATTTATTAACAAAGCCATAACACTTCAAAGTATATACATAGATACATGTACTCATGTACTAACAACTAAGACAGAATATATAAAAATGGATATTATGTTGAAATTTACTTTACAGACATCTTGCATTTATGTATTTATCTGCCTGGCAACTGAATGTAAGCTGCTCCAGAAGAAAGCACTAATTATTGGTTGCTGCATCACTGAGTGAAGTGTTTCAGGGCAAATGAGAAAATACCTGTAATACCACTAAACACCACTAGATGACAACATGAACCTACAATTCCTTTGACCTAGACTGAAAAAATCATGGTTCTTGACCTCGGTGAATAACTCAATTTTCTGTGTGTGTGTGTTGGCACTAAATCCATCACTGTATTTAGTTTTCTAATGGTTTTATCACACATCCAAATCAGATACAAAGTTTTGGCCTTGGGAATATTGTTGTTGGTGCTGATGTGCTATTCACAAGCACTACCAGCAACAGTGACGAGGTCACAGAGATAACAGTAAATTAACTGAATGTCCAAATATGCACCACTAGAGCATGTGGGCTACACAGAAACACCACTGGTATCAGCAGAATTGATGTTGCCGTTGCTTAACACCATTTGACCTCTATAACATGACTTCCTGTCTGTTCTGTCAAACGTGAGAGGAGCTCGGCTGCTGACTGTTACCTTTACGAGCCTTCTTCTGTAGTTTCATGGTGTCGGATGACTTCTTCTTGATCTCGTGGCGTGACCTCTTGTACTCTTGAAACAGAATGAACAGAGATGCTTCAGTATATGGGAATGTAGAGCCCTCTTTGTACACGCAAGTTACTTTGCATTCCCAATATTCATTTAAATAGACATGCTTCCAGAAGCTATGTAACCAAGAGCTCCCTGCAAGGAAAACACAGAGTTAGCAGAGAGGATTTTCCCTGATTAGGCATGTTTAGCAGTAGCGACCACACAGTCACTTTAGTCTCCATAATATTATAGCAAAAGGATGCCACATAAGGTCAGTGTTATAAGTCAGTGTGAACATGAAATGGACTACAACAACAACAAGTACATTTTTGTAATCATGTCTAGACGAACCTTAAGAGAGAGACTTTGATCAGAATGATAATAGCAATGCATTTGAAACACTGCTATTTTTATACATTTCAGCCTCTAGCTTGACATATTGAAGAACCAGATTCTGAATCAGTTTTTGCAACGTCATCCTGCATTGGAGCTGTAATGTCCTGCATTGGCATATGAAACACTTGCTTGTGCATACATCAACTCAGATTTAGGTGAGTGATTGTGGTGTCAATGGTGAAAATTGACAGTTTACCGTGAAACTGTTGGGATGATAATTTTTTAATTTTAAATCCTGAAAGTATTAAAAAACCTGTGTATGGTTTGAGGCCTGGTAAGCCTTCAAACTCATGGAAATATTAATCAAACTAGACTTCCTGGATTATATATTTCATTGTCTCACTGGCATGACAACAAAGGGAGAGCAAATGGATCAGGTGAGGCGTGAAATGTGATTTGGAACTGATTTTTCTGATTATTCCTTCACCGCATGATTCAGCACAAATGCTCTATTAACTTAAAACAATTTGTGTATCCACCCTGTGATTCTGATGAGCACCAAATTGGAATGGACTCTTCCTTGGCCCATGCTACAGCTTTCCACAGAGTTTTATGAAATGTGAGCATCCTGATTGGGATGTTTGCGTACCTTTGGCATGATCCTTATCCAGCTGGTTAGCTGTCTTCTTCCAGTCCTCAATCTTGTCCTGGAGAGGAGTGACCAGACTCTCCATCAAAGCACTGCGGGAAAGATTTAAGAGAAAGAGAAATGTATTAAGAAACAGCTTAGACACAACTCCAATAACTCCTGCTTTGTTTCATTCAGAATCAGTCTTCGGCCATATGTTTCCGTTGTATGGTGTCTTGACATGAGACTGACTCATTGATAACAGCAGTAAGCCATGTATTCCGACCACCGAGCCCCACTGAAATTGAGACATTTCTGGAAATGGATTCTTACACACATTTCCCTCCACATGTCATTCCACTTTGTGATTTTAGTATCTGGAACACTGGCACCCTTCCTACCCACATATGTGACACAAATACATACAATTACAGCAAATGTAGGATTACTGGAACATGTGCACATATACACAAACACACAATAGCCTTCAGATTGACTCAGTCTTCAAAGAAACCCCTGTCATTTCCATAGACATAGATCATCATCATTATCATCACCATCAGTGTAATAGCTTGTGCCATGGAAAAGTCATTAAACCGTATGGAGAATGAAGGAAAAGGCAAACAATGGTTGAAAACAGACTCTTGGTGAGGTTTCCACAGTGGTCTGTGTTGTGTGCCAGTGGCTGTATTCATTTACAGTCATTTCAACATTTACAGACAGAAATGTTCCTAATGGAATCCATACATCTGACAAGAAAACCTCAACAAACGTGTGTCCTTTCCAACACTACAAACAAGGTCAGCTTCAGATGAAAACACATATGAGGTTTGACTTCTGAAAACCAGGCCCTAACACTTTGGTACAAGCAGCTAGAATCATAATTTACATTTAATGTTCAGCAGCGAGCTCTTATGGTCTGTTAATCATCATGGAAGCAAAGGAGGAAGTCAGGTTACATAGTATAAAGGTCAATAAAGTTCACATATAGAGGAGGTCAGGATTTTCTGTTTGTGTCCCAAAAGACAGCAAAGGTCACAGCTGAGTTATTGTATCTAAAGTACATGTGTTTCTTGGACTATATCATGGTACAGTATATCTTAGATTTTCTTCAAGAAATATCGTCAGTAGGGGAATTTCAATTTTTTTCACTTCCATTCGCTGGGGCTCCCAATTTAAAAAAAACTCTTTATAAGAGGGTAGGAACAAACAAACACATGTGGATGCTTGGGTTGTAGGAAAACCCTGTGGGCACACTATAAAGTCATCAAAGGAAGGAAAGGAAGCAAAAGAGAAGGAAGGAAGTAAAGACATGTATCTTACTTGGTGAACTGACGAAGTTTGGCCTCAATGCTGCGATGCCTCATGCACATCCTGGTCAGAGCCGAACCAATATCTCTGGTTGCCCCTGGAAAAAGAAAACAGATTTTAGGGTTATACACAGACATATATACACACAAACAGATGCTACCAAAGCGTCTCATTGCATATTTAGCCCCAAAGGCCCTTTTCTGTTCCACAGGAAGCACACAAAGCTCTGATCAATGTTTACATTACAGCTATTAGTGTGCTGTGTAAAGTAAATTCTTCAAACACTCGAACTTTACATTCAGCCCGTATTTACACAAGACCCTGATCTGCCTCTCGCAGATACTACACACACTCCCGGCTTCGTCCAAATAAAGTAGTGTCTCGTGAGTGTGTGTCTGTGTGAGAGCCAAGCGCTCAGGGACCCAGATTCGTGAGCTGCTAACCTGCAACTGTAAACAGCAGTCTATTTTAAGGCACAGTAGGTCCATGTGGAAAAAGCTGACCCCGGAGTTAAAGTCAGTTTAACTGATGGCAGACACTGCGAACTTCCAAACAAGGTGCTCGGAGCTGCCGCCGCTGCTGTACAGGTGGAGAGCCAACAAGACAAACGTGATGAGAGCTTCACTCTCGTGCTATGTTCTCAAAGACTTTGCAGCAGTGGTATGGCTTATACAGCATACATCGCCTCGAGAATACCATAATCACAGCTGTCACTGAAATGTACACACTGGAAAATTCAGATTAAACAGCAGCCAAATGGGATTTCCTTGAGAGACACTGTTTATCATAACGGCTTAGACGGGCTAACACAGTAAATGCAGCGGGTGCAAAGGGGGGAAGGTTGTTATGCCAAAAATGTATGCGCCAGATTAATATTTTCATCTAAAACTGGAAAATCCGCTGTTTGAAAAAAAAGGAGGGGGTTGAACAGTCGACTATTTCAGGATAAATATGGTGTCATTTTTCAGCTATGCCATGCATGTACAAGGACAGGGACTACATTGTGGAAGAAACGGATCTGGCAACTCTGACTTTTATCTAAACTGCTAAAATTGATTGTATACACTTTAGTTGTCAAATTTCAATATTGTAAAGATATTCTGTTTAGAAATGTCTTTCTAGAACTCTAATTCCCTAACATAAAGCTTGCAAAACTCAGCTCTAATGGGATTTATTTCTTCTGGCTCTAATTGAAAAATGTGCCGCACTGGTCTGATCAACCTAAAACGCCTTGTTCCTGAGCACCTTTATGGTAATTACGGTAATGTGTTTATTTTCCAACCAGCCAGTCTGTAGATTAAAACAATCACATACTTACATATGTTACCACATGCCCATACACTCACAAACGCCACACCACACACACACACAAACAAACACACACTTACACTGTGTGTTGTTCACATCCAGAGAGAAGTGCTCCATTCATAATTAACAAATTCCTCCCTCACGCCTCCTGTTCTACCCGGCAACCATTCATTAAAGCAGAGCCACCCTCCCCCAAATACACACATTCATACACACACATACGCAGACACACACACACACACTTCAAGTTTACACCATGCATGCAGATCAGATGTACAACTGAAGCAGTATTTTGAACTGTGTGTTGGCAGTGTGATCTGATCCCAAATCGATATCTTAAAACTGACATGGGGAGATGAAGAAGAGGAGAGGGAAGCAAAGAAAAAAAAACTGATAAACAGAGAGAGTGTGTGATATTTTGAATGGGAGGAAGAGGAATATTGGGAAAGAAATGAGAGAGGAAGAGATGGAGGAGAGATGAGAGAGGATGAAGACGAGAGGGGTCGCCTTGCACATTTTAATGAGCTCACTGCTGGCTCGATGAACATGGGACTGGAGTTACAGCCAAGTGTGTGAGTGTGTGTGCAAGTGTGTGTGCGTGTGTGTTTGATCTCTACATTTATGATGGTCCTCTTCCTGTTTGTCTGTTATTACCGTGCCTCTCAGACTCCATAGGAGATCAACAACTAGATGAGGGGCGGCAGAGAACACACACTACCCACATCTGGAATACAGCTACTGTGTGTGTGTGTGTGTGTGTGTGTGTGTGTGTGTGTGTGCGCGCGCGCGAGTCTTAATTTGCTTCTAATGCTAATTAACATGTTTCCACACTTTGAACTAAAACAGGCAGTGGCTCAGACCACGCTTAGTCTTACTTGTTGTTTCTTGCAAATTGCCAAAACAAGTATGTTAACCTGCATTTTTATGTTGATTTAATGGTGTTTTACTGTACTGTATGTCTATAAGTGATAGTTGTTTACAACCTGTAGGGTGGTAACGTTATAAAAATAAATAAATATCTTATTTTTAATTCTGAACCAAAATTTATTTCCGCTAAAGGGAATTTAAGATAAATGAGAGTGAAGACTGGTAAGAGAATACCAAGGCCAACAAATCACAAAATAGTAGTATAGAACACTATTTGATTAAAAAACCCCACTGTATTAAAAAAAGTTAATTGCCCTGTATCAAGCATTTTTGCAAATAGATCATCAACATGAAATCTGCAATGTATCTAAGACAATTTAACACTATGTGACGGTTATTTGAGATCTCCGTTATCACAGGATACTGTATGTATTTTAAATGTAATATGCCACAAAACATACACAGCCAAAAAGAGTAAAACCTTCCCTATTCAGTCAAGTTCAAGGAAGAAGGGCTGAACCTTTGAGACATTGGTTATTATAGTTTCTTTCACTTGATGAAGAATACCCTCAACCCCTTTCTGTCAGTCTGTCTGTCTGTCTGTCCTGCAGAGAGATGGAGGGACTCCCTCTTGGGAAATCTGACTTTACCCTTTTTCCTTCCTCTCCCCCTCACTCGCTCTCCCTTTCCTGCTTTTGATCTGCTTCCTGGCTGCAAAGCTCACAGGGAAAATACATGTGTTTGTGCGTGTGTGTGTTTGTGAGAGGAACCCACAGAGACAAGGTACTTTGTTTTGTGGACACAACACCAAAAACACAAAATGAAAAAAATGCCTTAAAAATTGAAAGAAAATATCAGAAAACAAGTGCGATGAAGTTGAACTTATTAACTTCTACATGCTACATATCCTATATTCTACATTTTATCCTTACAATGCAGTTTCTGAGATGCAGTATAATCTACGATCGTAATGTATCAGTTGTTCTATATGCAACAATAAGGCTAGTTTTGAGTTCAACTTCTGGCCGAACCAAGATAGAGGAGTACTAGACATGATACACATTAAAGGCACAAAATGACTGGATGGAAATGTGATAATGAAGACCTGTGTGTATTTAAAGTGTCTGTTAACATATATGACATATTTTTCTGTTCAAAGCCATCATGTTTGGTCACAGACCAGGGAAGTGTTAGTCTGCCCAGTGAATGGCAAAGTAACAATTCTTCCTTGTCACATAGCAACTGATTTAACTGACAGGTTTGTAACGGTTTCCATGACAGCGCAGATCTTGGCCTGTTGCTAAGGTGAGAATCAGAGTGTTTGTTGCTAAGGTCAAATTGTCTGCTGCTTCAGAAACAAATGGCTGAACCTCACTGCAAGAGAGAGAGACTGATGGACAGAGAGGGAATACCACACACACATACACACAGTAACCCCACTGTGAAAACCGGAAGAGGGTTTAGAGCAGAGAGAGTGGGAATGGTAACGGACAAACCAACACACACACACTCAAACAGTTAAATGTTTTTTTTCTATCATATTTTTCCAATAGTTTTTCCTTTCATCTCATCTTAATCCTACAGTGCAGTGGTTGCAGGTACTTTAGGATTACAGTTACTATTACAAACTTATATGCTGCTGTATACTGTTGCTTTCCCAGAGAATATCAATGAGTCTCTTTAAACAGTCTGCTCTCTAATGATAACATGCTCCCTCTCTCTCTCTCTCTCTCTCTCTCTCTCTCTCTCTCTCTCTGTCTTTTTCTCTCACTCTGTCTGTCTGTCTGTCTCTCTCTCTTTTTCTCTCACTTTGTCTGTCTGTCTCTCTCTCTCTCTTTCTTTTTCTCTCACTCCGTCTGTCTGTCTCTCTCTCTCTCTCTTTCTGCCTGGGGCATCTGTGGCCTTCCCACCAGTGCATCTCCATGGCAACTATTATCTATTATCTTGCAGAGGGATTCGTCAGCCTCTGTCTCCATTTGCTGCGCAACGCAAGAAAACATGCAACTGCAAAAGTGAGTTTTAGTGATGACTAGATGCCCATTCAACTTAGATAGATATGTTCAGCATGTGTCTTTGTTATGTCATACCAGGTGATACAACCAAAAAATAGTAATTTACATTAGATTTACTGAGACAGACAAAAACAGAAATAGGGACACACATGAAGACACACTATCTTCATTAACTCAAACTATTATATAATATCACATCAAAGTAGAGGGGGACAGTTTGTTTGAATGTATATTATAAGTTTGAGCAATTCATCTGAAATAACGCATTATTTATATTTGCATAAATGCAGTCACATCTGCCCTTACACAAATACCAGTACATGTGCCTTCAAAAAGCTAATATTGCGCAGTATGTCAGCCTGATAGATGTATAGATCTAACCCTATAACGAACACAACATAGGCTGTCAAATGTAAGCTCAAGCTGTGAGCCAAAATCAGTTAAAAACATGTACTTTGTAACCTTAATGAACAGCAGCTCCACCAAACTTTAGTAGTCTACTTTCAAAAACAAACACCTGTCTGCTGCTCTCATTAGCTCAGACAGCATCTGCTGTGTCAGCTGTAAACACTTCAAAAAGGCAAACCCAAATGTTTATGCAGTCTCACAAATTAAAAAGCACAGTATATGACCAAATGTCATATCATATGCATATTGCAGCCATTCAAAATATATAACCAAGAATCAGTGACAGTTTGTATAAGTGATTTATGCAATGAGGAATGAACTTATTATATTATCACATTATATTAGAGAGACAGGTTGAATTTGGTAGCAGGCTCCTGTAGTCTTGCTTAAACTATAAAAAATACAAAGAGTGGTAGTTGAAGCTACTTGATCTAATTACGTAGGTGGCATAGCCATGTACTTTGTGCAAAAATAACTACACTCACTGACTGATACTATTTTTCATTAAATACTGGCAATAGGGAACTATTTAAAAGGTCATGCAAGATGCAAGAGAAGTAAAACGGAGAAGACAAAAGAGGAAGAGGAAAAGGACCTAGTAGATGATACAAGGAGGAAGAGGAACATGGAGTCAGGGATGACGATGGTTTTGTGTCTCGGGTGGCATAACAAGGAGGGACTGTAAATGCCAGAGCAGGTGAGGCTGCGGTTGCCAAGGTTACAGACGTCTGCAGCAACCGCCCATCTGTTCCTGTGACACCAGCATCTCTGCGGTGACACAGCAACAATAGGAGGACGGGAGAGAGTAAGGCCGAGAGAAAGACGTGCAGGGGAGAGACAAAGAGGGGCAAAGAAGGAGGTGATGGGGACACAGATTAAAGAGGGGAAGACAGGCAGAGGCAGCGGAGAGAGAGAGAGAGACTGCAGTAGTAGCAGTGCCAGATAAAGCAGAATAATTCATGAGGCCTAGATTCTCCTCTCACTATGAAACCAAGTCAGAGATTGTGCTTCCCAGACAACCAGGCAGCCAGTCACCCCGGCCAAAACAAGCCATCAGTCTCCAATACAACAGCATGTACACACGCTGAAGTGAATTCCAGGGTAAATCCTGCGCAGTGAACCTCAAATACCGCATGCTGCAGGAATGCATTACAGCATGAAACATTATACTTAAGCAATAAGCCACAAGAGGCCGTGGTTTGGAAGGATTTTGATTGAGGAGAAAATGAGTGGTAACAGTGTAAAGGCTTGTTAGGTTTATTAATCAATAACTTAACAATGTGGTGAGCAAGTAATATTGTGAGGGATGATATTTGGTGGCAACTTGATGATATATAAGGTGATATAAGCAGCTTTGCCCAATCAGAACGCAGAAAAGGGACATCGTGTTTACACAGCTAACCTGAGCCTGTTGCAACATATGACTGCTTCACAAGACTATAGCTGTTGACTTGTGTGTCGTTACAGCCAGCGCATCAATTATAAATGAGCTCATGGTGAGTTTGTTTACCTGTCTGCCTTCTGCTGGGATCAGAGGCAGGAGGAGTTCACAATTAATAAGGTCAGGGTAGGCTCAAAACAAATGTAAATGATTTAGGTGAGATGTTTCCTCTATTTCCTCTACTTGTAGGAACAAATCAACAAGTCTTACCAAATTCATGGATTGTGAAAGAACATTTTGGATGTTTGTTTGTTTAATTGTAGGGGCGTGCTGTCAGGAGAGGCGGACCATGCAAATGTTTTGGACCCCCCAAAATAAATATGGGAAAAGGTGCACCCAATGGCCACTTACATTGGTACATTTTCCAATTACTACTATAAAGCACCCATTGTATTGCACCATTATTGCCCCATTGTGTCCCCTTCTAGGTACGATATGATGGCTGGATACCATTGGTCAGTTATCTATCTACCTACAGGCCTTGATGGACTTCTTTGCATGGGGCCCCAAGAGTCTGAGATCACCTCTGCAGGTTTGTTTGTCTGTTTATCAGCAGGATTATGAGAAGCTACTACCCCCTATTTTTCTCAAACTTGGTAGAAGGTTATAACATGGGTCAAAGAAGAACCCGTTATATTCTGGAGTGTATCCATCCACCAGCACTGGAAGGGTGCCATTCCACTTTACACACTTTCAACCAAAATTAACAAATTTCTATAGGCTACAAACAAAAACAACTGCCTCGAATCAGACAACACTTGAGTTAAAAAATAAAGACTCACAACAGTAAAACCTTTCAAATTAGAAAGCTCGAAGGTTCCTGAGCAGCTCAAATATTTCCAGCTTTAGCAGGACTGGAACCACCAAGTTGGCTTGTCAGTCAGAAATTTTTCCAGTCGACATAAACTGGCATTCACACACACATACAGATACACACACATACACACACACACACACCACAACATGCCAGCTATGACCTCTGACCTTCCCCCTGGACCCATGACATCAAGAAGGTCATGACAAGGTCACTTCCTGTCAAAACACATCCCTCCACCCCAACTGCTGTTGCCATGGTGACAGGAGGGAAAGACTGCCAATGACAGCTGAAGTGACACACGCTCTCAGGGCTAAAAAGGTGCAAACACAAATCAGCTTTCCCTTGAACTTGCATTTCTTTTTCATTCACATAATTCTCTTATTTTCCCAGAGGGACACGTAAAATTCTCTCATCTTCCCCCAGTAGGCTTTTATCACATTCTGCTTTCTTTTTCTGCTGTTTAATGCACTGCTGTTTATCAGAAACTACCCTCAGCAGCTCATCCCGCTGGGTAGTGTGACCCAGATGAGTGTCCACAGTGGTGAACCAGAACAATCGCTGTTCTGGTCCAGTCTGGTTGATTTACACGGCCAGTCAGTTCCGTCCTCAGTTGCCTCAAACAGCAAATGACAAGATTTATGGCACACTGACTCATTGATTTCACACATTAACACACATTAAAGAAAAACAGACGATGGGAGTTGAATATTCACATTTCTCTTGGTACTACCATCTGATGTCTAGACTGAAGAAACATAACATGCATACTGAACAGACAGAACTGAAAGTGTCTTTAATCTACTTTTTAAAGATCTCAACTGTTATTCTCAGAGAAAATCTAATAACATGTTTGCTGATTTGCAGATTTTAACTAAACTTGAATATTAAAACCTGTAATGTGAGTGTTTAACTCTTTCCAAGCATGATGGGACACTAGACAGTGAGGAACCCATGTTATATGAGCTTAAAAAAAACAGCTAGTCAGTCATATTGCACAGAAGTTTAAACTGAAGTGAGTATAGCTTATTCAGCCTTGATTACCTACTATTAGGGCCGCACAGAATTACCCTTTACAGTAATTAGCACCTCAGCTTCTCCTTCATGTAATCTGTAATTCTAAAAACTATACTTTCTTTTGTTTTGTTTTTGAATTGGGTGGAAAAAAAAGGGTGAGTTACACTGCATTTTTGACAGTCTCACTATTTTTTTTTAAATAAATGGAGTCCTCACAGCACAAGCTAAATGTATGCTCTTATCAGCAGCTGATATTAGCCTTTAACACTTTGTACCAGTGATGTTACACATCCTACTGATTGCCAGAAATAAATGGCACATTACAACACAGATTCAGCCATTTATAACATCCAGCAGGAAAAGCCTAGCCTCTAATCACTACTGATTAAGCTTGATGGCCTCTAAGTGTTATTAGTAATCTCATTATCCAAAACTGTAGTTTCATGCTGGTGCTCAAACTGAACCAGTGGACAGACAGACAATATACTCTATATAGATTCAGTCTGAAGAAGCCTGTTCCAGACTGACCACACAAAACAAGGCTACTGCTTGCAGATGGGGATATGGATCCACAGGAGGTACACAAAATAACACAAACTGTACAATGCGATCAAATGCAAAAGGTCCTGCCATATGTATCTTTTTTTTTTTCTACGTTTATGTTATAATGTTACATTTTTCTTGCCATTGTGCCAGAGAGATCTGGTCATTTTAGTCTAGTTAAGTCATTCCCATGTGTATTCATAATTTCTTATACAAAAAATGTCCTATATATTGATTTTCTGATACAAAAAAGAATAATAAACATACTGTGAAACAACTTTATCAATATCACCCACTCCTATGGGAGTGGCAGGAAGAGGAGAACAGAGATAGATACATAAGATACACTATACAAAAAAAAAGATGTCCATTCAATGTTTAATTTATGTTATATAAAAACGAATTATAGTGCAATAAAAACATCGACAGTAAATAAAAAAAATAGCCTGTGTACATAATTTTGAAATACAGTAAAAAATGTTAGCATTCTCTTGGGAGAGTAGATGTCTGCCGTGGAGAACTCTCTCTCTCTCTCTCTCTAGTAACTGAAGTGCCAGGCACAGCAATGCAGCATCTGGCCATCATGGCAATGTGACGGTATTTACATTCGTTGCTTTTCCACCATCGCCTACTCACTGTAACAGTTTTGCCTACAACCCCTTCTCCCATTGCCGTTATAGCTAACAGAGATTCAACATGCTGCGTTCACGTGATCACACGCAACCGGCTTTTTTCCAAACTAAATATCTCTTTTCTCTGTATTTTCACTGCAACTCTTCATTAAGATTTAGAGAATTATTAAATTTTTTTTCACATGTGCCTTAGTTTCTGTCTTGCTCCCTCCCTTTCTTCTTTCTCTTTAATACTCACAGATTCCTGTCTCAGGGAGAGATGTGTTTCTTTCCTGTCATATGGGAATAGCCATCCAAACAACTTGACAGCTTAAAGCACCGACTTGAAAGTGTAGAAGCCATAAAACAGCATAATAGCAGCTTTCTTTATACTCTGTTTGTACAGTAGTTCTTTTTTCACTCACACAGCTTAACTTACATCTGGGTTTTTAACATCACAAATGCCAACGGTCACTTCAAATAAAAATCCAGAATATTTGCTTTCGGCTCTGACAGTTTGAGAGCTGCTAAAATGATGCAATACAAAAGGTACATGTTGTTCTTTCCACTTTTGAATGGATTTAATTTCCATCACTGTTTGATTGGGGTCTATCGTCAAACCCTGATCTCATGAACATCTGACATGAATACAGCACTACAAGAAAACATCAGTGCTCCAGGAGTGCAGAGAGCAGCTGGCAAACAACCTAAACATCATAGAGGAAGCCACTGGCAGACAACTTCCCTACATGCACAGATGTACACACTAACACTCAGCGCCTTGGACCCATTAGGGTGCAGGGTTCTGTAGAGCAGTGAGTGTGCTGGTGTAATGGTTTAGAGTGGAGTCAGCTGGGCCTGGGAAAGCATGCACATTCTCTGGCTTTGATTACAGAGGCTTTAAATCTTTCTTGCACACATACACACTAACATACCCATACAAAGACACACACGAATATACAAAGAGAAACACAGACACACACTCTCTCCCCGGAGACCACAGCGCAGCTGAACTATAGGCCTTCAGACAGGGCGTATTTACTCAAAAATGGGGGGTTGTTGGCGAGGGACGGATTCTGATGCTAAAAATAGCCATGCAGAAAGTTAAACCAGCCAGGCCACATTGCACTGACATTACACAAGAAACTGTGGAAAAATGTCAAAAGAGAAGAAGAAAAAAATACAAGAAAACATGTAAAGTTCAGAGGGACTTAAAAGACCCCCATCTGGATCCCTGTCTAAGGAAAGAAGTGAAGGCTAGTTGATAGAGAGACACCTGTTGTAACCTCTAACCATGAGCGCAAATCATATGCTATATATATCATATATATATATATATATATAAAATAAGTGGATGTAGTCACTGTGATGTCACTCATTGGTCTGTGGGCTGCCTCCAGTTTGGCATTTTGTCTCTCACCATTTTTGTGGATCCAGAAGTGACATTATCCAACCAAATGCTTAACAAGACAATTTTAGGCCACCAAAATGTTAAAATTAACTTTGATGAAATAAAAAAATACATTGTGAAAGGTCCAAAGTTATAAGACAAAAACCCACAGTGCACCACGGTTGGGACCAGTCAATCCCAAGATAGTCATGGCCTAAAGCATATTGTATTAAAGATGACTGAAGATTAGAAATCGAGACCATAAACTAATTGGGGAAATGTTTACTGGGGTAATAAACCAAGTCAAGTAATTTTGATATACAATATAACTGGGCTTCTTTTGCAACCAGTGGAGTCGCCCCCTGCTGGCCTTTTGAGTGAAAGGAGGTTTAAGGCACTACTGCATGGACTTGAGGTTACCACTTGTGCACTACCAGAAGTTATTTACATTTAGCTAAATGCCCTAGCCCCCAAACTAAAAAAAAAGGGGAAGTTTATCATACAGGTCAAAAATATAGCTGAATACATTTAAAAAAATCAATGGTGTTTTTAGGGTGAAATAAAATGGTGTGGTAACAACTATAGCACTAAAGCAAACAAAAAAGCACACACAATTTGACAGTTTGACATAATGCTCTATTTCACCTCCCACACAGTTGACATCTGACACAAGTGATAGTCTAACTGCGGACATGTGCTGTTATACTACTAAATGACCTGTTTGTATGAAGAAAATGAACTAAAGAATCACATTCGAAAGGAAGGTCGTTGTGAGGCCTGGGGCCGTGGGCAAGCAACCACCCTGCTGAAGTGTTTTTGAGCAAGAATCCCTACCAACTCCATAATCTTAGTAATGCATTCAAAACAGCCTAATCTGTATCATGGAAAAGCAATATCACCACGTCATCATATAGTACATTACTGTTTCAAATGCCCTCTACTCTGATCAAGCAACCTGACACTCATCTAGAATCAATGCAACTGAAAATCAATTAAAAACACATTTATGCACCTTAGAAACCTAATATCGATCTGCACCTTTTCTCTCATCAATATATGGTAGTTTGAATTTCAGATGGAGGTCTAATATCAGTCCTACATCAGTATATCATCTTATTCAGTGGTTATAATACATTACACCAAAAAAAAAAACTAGACATCCAGACCTGAACATGTTAACAATTGATTGTTATCTGTTAAGAATACTGAACAGTAAACAAAGCCACTGTCTGATGCCAGTGTAGGCGGCGGTGCTTGTCTCAGTACAGACTGTGGAGCGTCTGATTTTCTGCACTGTCTGGACTTCCAAACCTCTCGGGGCTACATGACACATGATCTGTATGAGCTCTCACTGCTCTGGTAAATACTCAGAAAGCCTTTCTGTGTTACATTCAAGTGAAAGCTTATATCCTCAACATATTTTTGTCCCGCTGTTGCTGTGTGTGTGTGTGTGTATTCTACAGTATCACATGTTGAGATGGTCAGCTGTGCGACATTGTAGCCTCTGGGCAATTACTTCACTTTACACGTGTAACTGTTCAATACAGATCCAACATTCATGAAAAAAGAAGAGAGGGTTATGACTGGAGACAAGTCAATTATTCTTATTTATACACAGTTGAAACATCTGTCAAATGAGTCATGCAATCTAGTCCAAAGTCTTGTTTTTTCCTTAAAATAACAAAAAAAAAGTTGCCAGTAGGGTGAGATAATTCCCTGTTCAGTTTACCATAGAAAATCTCCAAAATTGGTCTGAAAAGATGCAATGTGTAATTCTTGGCCACATGCTAAAAAAAGTGGGGGCATCATTTCACTTTGTGCAGCAACTGAATGATTTACTAAATGCAGCGATGACGCTATTCCAGATTTTGTACAGTTATGACACAAAATAAAACTTGCAATGTCCTCCAAAGTGTTAAGTGAGCTGCAGATTTCCAGCCACCACACATATGGTTGCACAGGCTTACAATGGAAACCTGGCTGCCCATAAAAAGCACCTGCTGTAGAGCTAGCAGGGTGCATCGCCTACCACGATGACCCCACATCTGACTCTGTATCGCAGCTTCACCTAAACAGAGCAAGTAATCTCCCCCTGGATGGAGCTGGACTTGCAGGGAACCCATCCATCACGTCCAACAGTCTCTTAAACACAGAATATCAGTTCAGGTGTAGCCCTAAATCTGCTAACTGTTGGCGAGTGTGGGGCAGCTCTACTTCTTCATCATCTCATATTGTAATGAGGACAGACTGGTCCCTACAGTGACTCACTTTTCCTCTCTCTTCCTTACAAGTGGTATTGCAAGACGGGCTGAGTTAGCGTGTTAAGTTCAGTAGATATCTCTAAAACACAGAACATAGACAACAAAACTCTTACTTCCTAACATTCTGCTGATAAGATTTTTTCAGGTTTGAAATAATCTGTCCATATCTTAAACTTTTCATCTCAAAACAGGGAATATCAATGTATTTGTAATTAGAAGAACTCCCGCAATGTGGCACATATCATCAAGAAAATCCCATTAAAAGGATGTTTAACATTTTGATTGACAAGATTGATACTAGTGTATTTATAGGATAAATATGCACCTACAGCCAGAATGTGGAACCATGATGAAACTGGCCTCTCACCAAAAGTTATCGTATACGTAGACAAACGTAGCACAAGCAGACTTCCACAGGAGAATGGGGTTTCGTGTCCCATGTGAAAACAAAAGAATACAATTCGATTGAACAGGGAACTTCCGTCACTCACATTGTGTGCATTGTGTTTTTACATAACTATGTCACTTCCAGTAGTCACATCACCCTCGTAACTACTTCACATCCAGCAGTTACATACATTTATTTACTGTTTGAACTGTCCTTTAATAAGGTCTTGGTCCAGGTCCAAGACCTGGTTCAGCAGTTATGACCTATCAGGAACAAGAAGTACACATGGAGGTTAGGGGTCAGGAAATCAACTATGGAGGTGGTAGAGTGGAGTTACTGTCTTGCTCAAGGACACTTTCAAGGTTGATATTCAGGAAAACGAATGCTTTGATCAAGCTGTCCCAACACACACGATTCTTTCTGCTCAACTTCTTCGAGTTAACTATTTCTTTACACGCACTCTAAGAAGATCAACAAGAAGCTCTCTCCCACACACACAAAGCCCTCAGGGCGACTGCCTGTCATGGCTTCCTTACACATTAGTTTGCATGTAGAGCACATACAGAGGCTTGGAAACATGACTAACATACATGATCATGCCCTCCGTGGAAAGGTGTTTGGAATTCACTGCTCATCCACACTTCATGTACCCAATTACACACTGCTGCACAGAGCACACATGCTCCCCACACACCGACTGAAACACAGCTACACATATGCTTTAAGTGCATGTGCATTATGAACACACATTCTCACACAGGCTTAATAGCACTCACATGTTAACATGCACAATAGCAACCATGAGTTCTACAGATGGTATCCACTGTAACATGCAGCATGCCATCTGCATGGAGGCGTCATATGAGCTGCTTCAGGGCAGCAGAGGTTGTGTGTGCGTCTGGGTGTGTCAGGATAGCAGAAAGAGGATTATACACACACACACACACACAAGCTTATGAATGCATATTAACCCTTATTGTAATTATAATGCCTGTTTAATCTCAGACTAATACATCCCTCCTTGTCTGACAAAACAGTACACATATGATTTAAACTAATGATTACACCAGCCACCATACATTATAATCCCCTCTTTTAATGTGCTTCTGTATTCTAGGGGCACAGTCTCGATAGTGGATTTTATCATGTGGATTTTGAGCGATTATGGTTGTTATGATGCAGCTTTTTTGGCAGGGTCTTTGAAATACATACATATAGCGTAGCAGCATCACCAGTAAGAGCTGTGCTGTCAGACCACAGTTAGGCTCGGCTGTGCTGAGTCACACACTGCAGTGGACTAAATATAGCATTGTGGGTAATGTAGTCTGGGCATCATGTATGCTCCCCTGCCTCTCTGCACACTCCTGACCCCCAAAAGCCTCACAGAGAACCGGATTGGAGGAAAATTAGCAGAATGTGAGTACGATGGGTCACGACTTCTCCACAGCAACAGAGATTTTATACAGACAGCACAGTCAGAGAAACATCGAGTAAGCCCTCTGTCTCTGTCTTTCTCTCTCTCGTCAACTCAAACACACACACACACACACACACACACGGTCAGGAGGTGACAGCGTGTCCCTGAGAACACTTTAGCTTTGAGCAGACTGGCTGGCAGGAGGTCAGGTAGCTGTGGGAAACGCTGTTCTGCCGTTACTGCTAATGTCTCTCTCTAACACTACTTCCAAGCAGCTTCCAGTGACTTGCAAGAGAACTGTTGACATTCAAAAACAAATATCGTGTAACTTAGGAGTGTTCCCATCAGCTGGTTGAAGTGAATAAACAAGCTTATTTTGCAGATTACAATGCTGCCAGAGACTACACAACATCTATTTTAGAATTGTTTGATAAAACATATTAAACTCCACTTGATTGTACAACACTGAGTTTTTAACTGGTTCTATTCAACTCTCAATTTAATACTGATGACTCTTTTTGACCCTTATAAGCAAACAAGACACTCAGTGAGAAAATTGACTTTTTTTATATCCTAATGGCTTGTCACAGTGCCACTGTGTCGGGTTCCCACAAAATCAGACGAAAGGTTTTCCAGAACCTTCTTCAGCTCAGACTCTAGCGTGGTGTGGGGAACAAGTGATCCAGGCTCTAGGTGAGACTGTTTGAGGCGGGATCAATGTGAAATGGCGGACTGGGCAAGACGGAAAATATGTGACGAACGTTATTTGTGCAACCAACACTTGGGTAATAAGAAAGAAAGTGGACAGTATCTTCAAAAACTCTCTTTCACTTGAGTCCAACAGTAAAAATACTGAACAATTTTGATGCGCAGTTGTTCCGCCATTACTGTTTTGAAGGCACTCACTGGTGCTGTTGCTTATGCACACGGTACTACCATCTCCTCCCGCTTTGTTCCGCAATGCCAGATTGCAATGTGAATGGACGCCAACATTACGCCATGATGGAATCAGTATGAAGGTCCTAAAGTGAAATTACGGTAGAGCTCGTTACAGCACTTCTGCAGCCAGAAAAGGCTCAGCTTAGACTCCAGCTTGGCCTGATTGTGGTGTCTGTGTTGGGCAACAATGTTTTTCTGGAACCACCAGAGGGATCCAGAACCAGAACTGAGCAGGGCAGGCTGTCAAACCCTGCTGCAGTAAAAGCAGAGGTTTTCTAATGACATTCTGGTGCTCATGGAAACACTCGCTTTTGCCCACAAGGGCCTCCAATCTCAACACAAAAAGAAAGTTCCTTGTCACTACTTTACGTAGCTTTCAACTGCATCAAGGGTGACCTTGAGTTGAGATTTTTTTCTTCCCACAAGGTCAAGAAAGTACAATGACAATTGTTCATGGAATATAAAAAAGAATTTGGAGGAATGTCTTACCCCTTGTTAGACTGAGAGCCCCAAAACATAAAACACTGGCATCTATGAGTGCCACTGTTGCCATGGCAATGCACCCAGTGGCAGAGCCATAGCAGAGAGAGAGGGATGAAGGGCAGAGGAAAAACTGAATGGGTCGAGATGAAGTATACATCAACCTAGTTGCGTATAAATAAACATGCGTGAATCAAGAAAGAGAAAAGGAAGCACATACATGATAAACATGACGAAAGCAGCCAGATATATGTTGTAAACAAGCCACAGTATGATGAAAGATGAAAGCTTCAGGAGGAGGAAACACAGAGACAATGTTGTGCTATCACTGTTAAACTCATTTGTCAAGCATTTGTTGTCAAACATTTGTCCATGTTTGTTTAAGATCTTTGGGTTTGGACTCCTGGTTAAGTATGGGAATGTATAAGATTTTATTGATCAAGATGCCATTATTGACTCTGCTTTTCCGTGTGATTCTTTATCGATTCTTTTCTTGATTCTTCTCAATTTTCAATGTGGAAAAAAAGTAGGCCTACACAGCATTTCACACCAACACAACAATTTAATAATCTCTGAGAATGACCACAGTAGAAAGAGAGTGAGAGAGAGAGACAGCAGGAGGTGCTGGCGCAGAGGGCTTTAGCAAAAAACAAAAACAATTGCAGGGTCGTCCCACATTGTGGGAACACAATGCAATGTCATCTAGCAAGGCAGTGCCGTGACCAATCAAATAGGGTCAAACACAGAATCCTGGAAGTTACTTTATAATGTGTACTAATTTTTCTTTTATTTATCTCTCAATATGATGCAACCAAAGGTATCTGATTCAGTAATATTTTCTTAGACCAATGGGTGGAGAATCCTTTAACAGTTTAGAAAGGACTGAGATTTGTTGTGCAGTTGTGATCACTACAGCCAGGGTTTGGTAATAATGTAGTCAGATGAAGTCAATGGAGTGTCCTCAGAAGGATAGCAGTACAAGGGTGTGTGCGTGTACAGCTGAGCCAGCAGCAGCCACACCAGTTATCACGCCTGGCTGATGGCAGTTAATGCAGCGGATTAACACCTAACTCTCACTAACTCTGAGCACACACATGCACACACCAATATAAACAGTTCTCCCTAAGAGCTGTAAGTGTTGCTTCAATATTTTGACCAATTGTGTACGAGTTCCTAACATTTCAATGATAAAACCCAAGAAAACAAAAGAACTTAATGCTGTAGTATACAGCACATTTAGGAAGGGCATCACTGACTCATAACACACACACACACATGCACACACTCTCTCTGACATGCATACCACTCCTCACTCCAGCCTCTTGTCTCATTAAACAGGACTTGGCCTTGGAGCAGCAAGACTAAC
>CAFUXE010000395.1:417105-456330 GCA_903364295.1 Serranus cabrilla
GACCTCTGGGACAATGCTGCACTGTGACATCAGGAAATGTCCTTAGAGAGCTGCCAGCAACAGAGAGAGGCATGAAGGGAAGGAGGAGAGCAAAGGAGGAATAGGAATGATGTGAGGCGGGATTGGATGGGAGAAACGTGTTGGGAAGTAAGATGGAGCAGAGAGGAACAACAGAGGGCGGAAGAGAAGGGGAGCGTTTTGAGTGAGCGATGAGAGTAGAGGAAGCACAGAGGAGCTGGATGAGTAAGAGAAAGGCTCCATGGAGGAGGGAGAGAGGGAAAGAGAGAGGGAGGGAAAGGGATGGAGGGGGCGGTAGGGAGGGAAATAGATGCTTACTGAGGTTGAGGCTTAATTAAAGACAATAATGTTGTTTTTTGTAGCTCTCCACAACAGCAGGCCTCTCAGCCATGGCCTACTTACAGAGGGTGGTGGGAAGGAAAGAAAGAAAGAAAGAAAGAAAGAAAGAAATTCCTTATTTTAGGAAACACGAATGTACAAATTAGTCAATAGCAAAAGCAAAAATTAATCTGAATGTCACAATTTTATACGTTTGTTTGTTACCAGGTGACTGAATGGTTGTTATCAGTGGAAATAATCCTCATAGGTTAGTTGGGGCCTGCTCCACCTTCTAGTAGGTGTAGATGGTTGTTATTAGCCCATTAAATGGGCTGCTATATCAATGTCATTGTAAAAATCGCAAAATAACGCATTTTAGATACTGGCTTTGCTGCACTGACATAGGAATGATTTGTAAAAATATAGCCTCACTGCTCAAATATAGCACTTTAAGTTTTATATAAAAAATAATGTAGATAATCACGCTGAACCATTGGCTTGTTAGCCGATTCTCTGATTGCCCCACTGAGAACCAGAAAAGACAAACTTGAAGAAAAGCATTTATATTATAGAGTGAAATTATATAGGTCATAATGTATTCAATGGGGTTAGGTTAAGGTCGGCAGATCCTAATCCTCATGCTAACCAATTTATGTTTGGTAGCCTACATTCCCAAGTTCAAACCCTTTGGTTGCATGATCAACTGTATCAGATCAAATGCATCTTCAGTTGACCGTGAATGGCATGCTATCTGTGAAATGCAATTAAGCCATCTTGCTCAGATTTCTCCTCTCCTCTTGGCAACAACATGGCTATTTTTTCTCTGCCACCACTTCCCTCTCTTTCTCACACACTCACTCTCTCTCTCTCATTCTCCTTGTTGCCTGGCAACCATGCTCGTAAATGTGATCCCACTTGTCTGTGATTGGCTGCAAGGACGGCAGATCCATGTCAGAGTCAGAGCGAGAAAAGGGGGAGACACGCATGCATCACACACAGGAGGTATAAACTTAGAAATATCACACGAATGAAGTATAAAGCTTATGGATACTCATCTGGAGCAAAATCCACTGCCCATTGTTCTCGTGTATTTCAACAGGCTCAACCATGCATCATGTGTGTGCATGTGTGTGGTCACAATTGCATGTTTACACACACATGCCTTTGAGCTACTATGCATGCATGTCAGAGTTGCATGTGTAGGGGTGAGTGTGTGTGGGGGAGCTTCTCTGTGTGTGTGAGCAGTGGTATTAACTAGCAGGTGGTCCTTGCAGGGGGGAGCCATGCTGCAAGCTGAATAAGGGAAACCACTCTTGCTGAGTTGCATGTGTGCGTGTGTTTGTATGTGCTATGTGAGTGTGTGTTTGTAGCTGTATTAACTTAAGTGGCCTCACATCTGAGCGTTACCTCTCTTCCTCCCACCCAGGGAGTCATCAGTGCAGCCAGCATGGAATGCCCTGCCAGGCAGCCAGCTAGTTAATGAGGGAGTGTTGAATACTTTCTCATTGTACTGAACACACATACACACACACACAAACCCAGCAGACAAGCTTTAAAACAAGGCAAACAAGCATCAACTTTTGTTTCCTTATTGTGTTTAGTTGTATTGTTATACCCTCTGCAACTATGTGTCACACTAATCTTCTTTGTCGCACTACAATTTGATTAACAGTTATGTGTACAGTGTCCGCTGTAACACCTGAACATTACGCAATAAGTAAGAATGAGTGAAAACTAATGAGCATGTGAGCAGAGAAGTCTCAATTAGCTAGCAAGCTAAACATAATTTGTTGATGGAAGTGATGACAGTAAACATAGTTAGTAAGAGTAATACCAAGCTATATGGTTATAAACAGAGTTAAGAGTACAGGATTAGCATCTTAAATAGCTCGCAAAATGTAAAGGGTGATGGCTGAAATAGCTAAAAGTTATTGAGAAATGGTTAAAATAGTTAGAGTTAGCTGATAGTAATGGTTGAAATAGCTAAATGTAATGGATGAATGATTAAAAAAAAAAGCTAAAAGTAAGGGATACAGCTAAACAGTTAACTACAAGTAATAGATACATGACTGAAACAGCTAGCTAAATACAGGCAAATTGATACATGGTTGAAATGGTTAGCTAAATGTAATGAATACATGATTGTAATAGCTGATAGGCTACATGGGTGAAACAGCTAAAAATAATTGCTACATTGTTGAAACACTTATGGCTAATGGTTACATGGTTGAAATAGTTAGCTTTGAGTAATGAATAGGCTACATAGTTAGCTAAAAGTAATTCATACATGTTTCAAACAAGTAAAAATGATACATAATTGGCTGACACATCTAGCATCTGCCCCAAGTACTAAAACAATGCAAACCCATCAATACAATAATAGTTGAGCTGCATGGAAAATGTATTCAATATGTCCACTTTATAGATAATATCTAGTACAAAATGTATTCGAATAAACACATTTGGAACATGATGAAGTGTTGGTGAATGTGACAGGGCTGTGGGGATCCTTGTGATAGTTAGCTGATGCGTATCCACACAGGCCTGCCGTTGAAAACTTCCTCACAATTCCCCACAACAGTCCTCTGTCCATGTTCTGCCTTTATTGCTTGCTACACTCAATGCTCTCTCAAGCATCTCTATCTTTTCATAAAGTCATCACTCCATTCCTCGGAGGTCTGGAACAATCCTCAACTGTTGCTCTGCATCATTTCACTATCATTTAAACACATTAACTATCATTCACCACACAGCGCCACTGTGCTCAAATCTGAGGTTCTCTATTAACAGCAAATCAATGTGCTCTTCTTCTTTTTGTCGAGTTTTAAATGTGCTGTGTGTAGCAGTTTACAACACCAATAAACTGTTCTCAAATTAAAATTCCTACCTTGGTAAAATGATTGTAAGTGCATGAGACCATGGTCAGGATCACTGGCAGCCACTATGTCACACCAGTGGTATTATTAGTGGTAATGTTTCTCAAAATCAAGACCACATTTCCCATAAACTTCATTGCTTCCTGCCCCCCAGCTCCCTTCCTTTGGCTTCACTGGAGAAGATAAACATGTTGGAAATGAGTTTTCCAGCCTATTTTCTCTCCTTTCCACCATCTGCAGTGGAGATAAACCTGAGTCCTGTTTCTGACCACTTCTTGTTTAGTAGAAAAACAATCATTCTAGTTTTTTTTTTGTACAGTTGGAGATCATTTACATCCTCAGCATCACATGGAATAAAAGCATAAAGACAGTGTGCCTGTTGCACAATCAGCCAGAAAACGTTATACAGCATTGTGGTTACATGTCTCCATTTTAGCACTTTTTGATTTGGACTTTGCTACACACAAAGATGAAGAGTTTACACCCCAAAATGTGTACTGTTAAGAGCACTCTTAAGACTGGATAACTTGCAATTAACTGGCGATATAGTTAATTGCATTATACAGATGTTGCCATTGATTTTACTTCAGCCAAAATCAAACCATTATTTTAAATGCAGTTTGTCCCCAATAACAAAAGAGGGGGGCGAAGATAAGATTTAGCTGTCTACTAGGACTATTGTCTTTGCATTTTAGGGTGAACATAGAAAATTAAATTAATCCCCAATGAAGAATGGAACTTTTTTTACATAAATAGAAGATAGGAGGATTTAAATATACATTAACCTTTGTGCCCAGTGTCTTTAAATCTTCAGGAGCATCTTAGGTCAGATTTAATTTACATTTATTATACATACTAGAAAAGGACTATGCACATATGTGTTTAAGGACAACATGAGAATGCAAGTTGTAAAGACCAGTTTACAACCCATTTGTCAGATTTACTCACCTCAGGGTGGCATTGATCTTAGCTGCAAAATTGTTTAGTCCAGAGTTGCCCAGTCCTGGTCCTCGAGGGCTATTATCCTGCATGTTTCAGATGTTTCCCTCTTCCAACACACCTGATTCACAGCAGAGCTTGATGATGAGCTGATCATTTGAAACAGGTGTGTTGGAAGAGGGAAACATCTAAAACATGGAGGATAGGGGCCCTCGAGGACCAGGATTGGGCACCCCTGGTTTAGTCCACTTTCATCCTTAAAAATATAGAAGATGCCAGTTGCCATAGTGTTTGAGATAAAACAAGAGGTAAGAGGGGTGATCATGTCCCAATGTGCATTATTTGACAATATATATACTGCTTAAGCTAAAGAAGTGTCAGAAACAACTGAGAAAGTGAAGCCTCTAACATGTCCCTATAGATTTTTTGTATACTGTATAGAGAAGTAATAGTAAAAATGAACTCATTCCAGTGTTGGACACTCTTTGATTTTAAACTGGAGGATAACCTGGGATTGCATGTGTGTGTGCGTGTGTGTGTGTATTGATATGATTTATTATATTAATTATGAATCCTTGCATTCAGACGCAGCCAAGCAACCTGGCAATAAAAACGACACACATTATGTACCATCAGATCGCCGCCCTGATTATTATTATTACACACACACACACACACAGTGGCGCTTTACAGCTGTTCCTTTTGTGCATGCTGAGAGTCCTGGGATTAACCCAGGTTTAACTGCCGCTACTGCAGAGAGAGTGTGTGGAGACAAAAAGACAAAGGGGGAGAGGCAGTAAGGGATATAAAGAGATGCATCATCATCATCACTATCATCATTATAGACAACAACATTATTGTCATCATGGGACTAAAGAGAGAGGAGTTGATGAGTAAAACCATAAAAACCGAAAAGTGGTACACAAGTGTTTTTCTACAGACATTAATTTCACATGTTTCCCTTAATAGCACTTAAAAATAAGTACACACACACACACACACACACACAGCTATGACCCCTGAACACTGGAGCTGAATGAACTTTGCATATTTAAAGCTGAAACCTGCCAATAAGGTTATTGCAAGATCTAACTATGGCTGCTGTGTTAAATGGTCAAACAAATGCAAACAAAGCCAAATGTGTCTATTTTCATTATGAATGTGCCTGTGTCAGATTAATATAAATAAGATCATCTGTACAGAGAGACAGAACAGAGTCTGTGGTCTGACTCAATGGTTGCTCATCAAAAAGGCCAGTAAGGTCAATAAACCACGGCTGCTTAAAACTACTGATGGAACAGCAGCTGAATATGTACTCTCTCTGATTCATGTGGTTTCAGCCGTTTAGCAGAAATTTCTAAAACTGTTTCCAGCTTTGAGAAAAGTGTCAAGAAATCACTTAAGTTGAAGTGTGTGTCTCCTCACTGACACTAAAGCAAGGATGAGGAGGAGTTGTTAAATGGTGCCGATTGAGCAGGTTATTAAACATGGGAAACACACAGGGCCAACATCAACCCACATCAGGGAAGCAGGCGTGCTGTGTGTTTGTTTATGTGCTTCCATTTTGCTGTGGTATGCTGTCACACACACACACATACACACACACACATTCACACACACACACAGGCATTTCGCCCTGGGGAAAGTGAATGTTTGGGCTATAACAGGGGAGTGGAGAACACATCTGAAAGTGCACTCAAATTCACCTCTCACCAGGGAATTCACAAACACTTGCGCATTTCCTCCTCCTGGGTTTCACCCACTTGCTAAATCTCTCTCTGTCTCTCACACACACTCACACACACCATCACAAACACAAGAATAAGTGTTTCACTCACCCTTCATGCTGCATTCTTTAACTTTATCAGCCCAAGAGAACAACGGAAAATAACTTGTGACTAATCGTTCGGAACACAGCAAAAAAACAAGATCATGATCCAGCAGGATGAATCCGCTGATTGCACTTTTGAGGGACTATTCCCCTTTGGCCGCCTGACATGTGATGCAGTATACAGATTTTTTCAGAGAGATCACAAAATTTATTACAATTTGTTGCCAAATGTCCAAATAGCATGGCAATCCATACAATAGCTATAGCTACAATACATTTAATTAAAAATGTCAATATATCAACTTCATGATGGAGCTACAGGATAAGTTGCAGACCACCAAAGAGAAAAGAATTTATCCTCTGGGGAACATGAATATCTCTACAGAATTTCATGGCAATCCATTCAAGTTGGACTAAATTCCTTCTTGCTAAAACCTTGGAAATTAGTAGGTCAGTTATGTAAAAAAAAAAAAAAACAACAAAAAAATAACACTTTGGCGTATTCAGCTGGATGCAATATTAATATCATTTGGGGCATCCCGGTGGCTCACACTGGTAGAGCGCGTACCACTAAGGCTGAGGCCTTTCTGCAGCAGACCTGAGTTCAAGTCTGGCAAGTCCCATGGTCCCTTTGTCTTCCCCTCTGTCTCCCCCTTCCATTCTCTCTGTCACTATCCAATAAAGCATGAAAAATGCCACAAAAAAAATCTAAAAATATATATATTAATATAATTAATGGCTTTACAATGCCTTCGGACTATACAATTCTGTCCAGCTGATGAAAACGATCTAGTTCGCATAAGATTCAGTTGACACGCTGAATGGAAACATAAATGGGAGTGCCAGTACAAAAGCAGAGCACAGGATCATCAGTACCCTTTTGGCTTGATTCACACACACACGCACACACACGCTGTTATAAGTGGCACATTGATATAGCGAATGGCAGGAAGACAGAGAGCATCATTATTGGTGCCGTCTTCTAGCTCCATCCATTTAACAAATCTATTAGAGAACATCACACACTGAGAAAGAGCAGAGATTGTGCAGCAATCTGACAAATGGACTCCAGCAGGAATGACTCATCAGTACAGAAAGTACAAAGAGCCTCTGATGCACAGTCTGCATCTTCGTGCCAACATCATTTATGTTATATTTTTGCCTCTGTGTGTGTGTGGCGGTGGTAGCGGCATGTATAATGAGCTGACAGAGCTTGGTGATTTCCTGTCTGGCCTGTAAAAGCAGCACGAGCCTCTTCCTGTAGGATCCCACCTGGGGCCGCACACACACATCAGAGACACATACACTGTCTGACGACAGGAGGAGAAACTCCCCTGTGCTACTGCCAAAGTTGTCGTTTTCCTTCTCTTCCCTCAGTGGTACTATAGTATTCAGATGGCCTTCAGTGGGCGGTGAGTGTTTGCCTGACCCTCTCAGCTCTCAGCCCACACTCCATTAAAACTGGAGCCCAGCTTTAAGCCTACGCAGGGAATATCAAGGGTGTCAAGCCAAAAACAAATATACAATCCATTGACCAGAATTCTACAAAGTTCAGTGAGTTTTTCTGGCTGAGTGTAACACAAGGAAACACACAATGTTGAGCTTTGCATTCAAATGGTGAAACAATCCAGGATGTGTGTCCAGCGGGGGGTTAGAAAACACGGCGCCACAAAGTCATGATATCCTAATTATGAACATTTTAAATATTTAGAAATTAATTGCTAAAAAACAGTCACATATTAATGAAAAGTCCTTGTGGATATTCAGCACTTTTTACAACATGCCAATCTGCCTAGCTAACATGTCATGGAAGTACAATGAGAAACAGCAGCTAGTGGCAATAACCGAAACTTCACACAAAGCTATAGCTAATGAGAAATTATCCATCAGTGTTCTTAAGCTATAGACTGTGTAAAAGAAGCCGTTGTAAGCTGTAAGTATGAAAAGTGAAGCCAATGCAGAATTTCCATAAATCTGTATTATTTCTAAAGGCCAGCCTGGGGGCAATGGTTGCAAAGAGAAGTCCAATTGTATAGAAATCCATGAGAAAATTACCCTACTGCTCACTTGACCTCAGTAAATATTTTCCTTATAAGTTTATGGTCTCAATCGCTGGGTTTAGGTCTTTTTCAGTACAACATGAGGTAAATTGTTGATTATGGTCCTATTTAGAGTAAAATAGATGATAAAGCTGTGTATGTTTTGAGGTGTAGCTCCATTGTGATTGACTAGTCACTTCCACAGACACCTAAATCAATCAGTGTGGAGGATTGTGTATCCATGGCACTGTGTGCATTTAAAGAGCTTTGAACCTGTTTTTGGTTCTTTGAGCCTTTTAAAGTGTGTTTTCAGTTTCAATATTTTGGTCACAAAAATATCTTGTTCAGCTTTTGATTGTACTAAAAGACAATCTGGGGAGTACGCCTTTCATATTGTTCAGGCAGTATAGGTAATGTGAAGTGATGACCCAACTTGCTCACCAAACTCACAAGCTAGCACTAGAGTTTAGCTGATATCTAAGCTCCAACATCTCATCCAAATATGGTCATTTCTGGCTCCAAGAACAAGATGGAAAAACAACAACATTTTGGCTTCAAAATGGTAGTCTACAATCCAATGGGTGACATCATAGTGGCTACATCCACTCCTTTGATACAGTCTATGTCCAAACATTAATCACAGGCTAAAAACACACAAGTCTGGTAAGAAATCTGTGACACAAAATAGAATGCAGGATTTTTATGCTTCATGCTAATTTTAAGATATGACAGATGGCATAAAGTATCAGCAGCTTCTCACCAACAACACCAGTAACCACTTTCGAGTTTGCATTACACTAGAATAGAAAACTGATCATCCTATTGTATTAGAAAATCTAACAAAGTATATCCTGCTACACAAATAACTATAACTGACCTCTCTGAGTTACTTCCGTCATTTTTTCCCCTCCGTAAACAATGCAGTGGGACTGCTTTGGGACAAAGTGTACCTTTAGGCTGTTGGAAACACTTTCATCAGCCAAAGGAGAATTTAGCAGGCTGGTTGATAATATCTCAACAACATAATGAGATTCCTAATAGTGCTGCCATGTGGAGGGCGCTTCAGAAGAGCAAAACACAACACAGTGCTGGCAAATGGACAAATACCAATGTTTACCCAGCATATAGTATTCAGAGCTGGGAAGTGGTTGCTTCTTTGGCACGTACACACATACAAACACGGAGCTGTTACCCTACCTCTGGTGTTGGTCGCCATGTCTGCCACCTTCTGAAAGGCATCCAGGAAGGCCACAGCAGCCAAAACAGTGGTTCTTGATAAAGAGAAAAGACTAATTAGATATCATAGAATGGTACAGCATTTATAATTTGCTTCTTCAATGGTCTGCTTTTGCACTGGAAATGTAGCAATGCTTGATTTGGTCTGTACATTTGAAAGAAGTGAATTTCATATATTAGTATGTTGCCACTATGTTGATATCAATGCTCTATAACTCCACCCACACCTACAGGGAAGAAGACAGCAACTAACAAAGACTGTGCTTTGCATATTATAAACCTAGTTTTTCAATTTAGCTTTTGGTAAATTGAGTCCATCTAAAAGCAGGCTTATACCAATCATTTTGATACAATTCAAGGAGCAATGACCTGTGAAACTGCATTAATATGTCACATGTTGGTCTAAATAACTGTTTTTTAAATCATCAAAAATTCTGTGGAAATACTGAATTCTTATCAATTCAAGGAAACTCCAGTCCTTCATATAGACCTTCCAAGGAATGGAAAGCCAAAAAATATTGGCATCAATATCAGCCAACAGAAAAAGTAGAAAAAATATGATACAGACAGTCTGACTTTCTGACAGTCTGAAGGTCTTTCATCTAATGCAGCATCAAACATTCCCTGGTTATTTTTGTTCAATAGTGTAAAACAGTGTTAGACTCCACAAAGACTAATAATGTATTTATTATTTTATTTCATTATGTTGTCAGAAAAACTTACCGGAGCTGGGAATGCAGCTTGGTGGCCTTGGCGCTGAAGTCCTCCCAAACAGGATAGGAGCACTGGAAACACACAGACAACAACACACATTAGTATCCAATAGATAATACACATTGATAAACAATGTATCCGGCAATTGAGATGTTTATACTTTATATGAGGACTTAGCGTTATGATACTTATACTGTTGATGTCATTGATCAGATTGCTGTAGTTAGAAGTTAATGTGCAGATTAAGATTTTATTAAAATATGACACGAGGGATGGTAATAATTAACCCCTAACCAACAGCAACAACTTTGACCAAAAGTATGAGGTAAATAGTTAAAACATTTAAAAAAAAGTAAATAAAACTCAAGGAGCGATGTAAATTCAACCTGCTGATGCTAATTTAGCACTTTCAATGAGTGGAAAAAAATAGATGTAATTGAAGAATTTCTCATGAGGCCATTGAATCTTTTTGTGGAAAACAAATCACACACAAAATATTATTCCAGGCAAAGTATTTGTATACCTTTCTGGGGAATCTTTATGCTAAATTGTCATCTCAAACATTCTCTGGTTCCACCTTACTGACTGTAAAGATGTGTTGCTTTTCTCTGCGTATCATTATAAATTGAATGAGGTACAGAGAATCAATACATTGAACCAACCTAACACTAAATACACAATTTCATATTACCTGGACTTTGGAAAAATGATATTGGCATTTTTCACTTTTCTCAATAATAAACATTATTATACTGATTGATTGCAGCCTAAAATGAATTTTAGTCCATCCCATCCAGATGCTACACATAATGCTGTTTACATGTTCAGTTATATTACAATGTGATAATATTTTACAATATAACACCATTTAGACACTATTCTGAAAAACAATAATAAAAATAATAATATAATTAATTAATCAATCATTTAGATGAGGAAGGAATGTCTCTAATTATCATTAATTCTCCTTTTTCAAGTAAAACATCTGAATCCAGGCATTTCTGCAGGTCACACTCTTTGTTCTCCTCCTGTAGGTTTCTAACATACAGCATGCTTCATCCTCAGCTTCTGTCATCAATCCAATCCCCTATTCTCTTTCCACAAAGGCACACACACCCCTACCCCACTCTCTGCTCCATCAGTACCCTGCATCTCCCCCTTTTTTCACCCTTTCTCCACCTTTTCCTTCATCTCCCAAAAGCAGCAGCCACCCCTCCTCTCCTCCCGAAGCAGACATCTAATCCACGCATGCACATATATACATATCACTTGACAGCCACTGGCATCAGGCAGCATCAAAGGGTCTGACTGGAGCAGCCAGGATTGCTAACACAATTCAAAGCTAAAGCTGTGTCTCTAATGGATGCTGCTCCCCCATCCTCCCACCCCTCCTGCAGACTCTATCACACACCCGCAGCCTCAGCACATATTACATTATACTTGATCCAGGTTAACCTATAACCCTGTTAAATGCCTGCAAATTGTGTGAATGGGGGTGGGAGCTTGTATTTATATCATTATGAAGTCAAGATAGCCTTACAGGAACAGAAACCGACTGGAAACCTGCCAATATGAAGAAAGGAAACTTAAGGAAATGCAGAGAGTTCTGAGAAATGAAAGTGAAGGATGGGCACCATCATAGTAGCCTGATTTATTATTATTTCTTTTCCTTATTTTCATTTATTTTTTTATTTTTTTTATTTTAACAATAAAATGCATTTAAAATTGTAGTGATGCTATAAGTATGAATGTGATGTGTAAGCAAATGTAAATTTATGTTAACTCTGCGCTCCTGCAATAAAAAAATGTTTATAAAAGAAGGCAAAGGAAAATGTGTGTGTGTGTGTGTGTGTGTGTGTGTGTGTGTCGGGAGGGGGTTCATCCTGTCGTGATGTCAGACTGGCACAGACAGTAAGGGCTGTATACTCTTTGATCTGGCCTGTTTGATGTGGCTTAATTTGGTCTGAAATCACAGTCCTATTTCCCCTTGGTACCGAAACCTACCTCCTCCACCATACACACTCCCTGCTCCCTCCCCTGCAGGCTGTTTGAAGTGCCCTACGCCCTCCTCTTGCACACACACACATACACATACATGCATACGCACGCAAGCAGCGCTGCATGTCATTAGCATATTTCGGGCCTTTCAATCCACTAAAAGAGCCTGGTGGCAAGTGACCAAGTGATGATTGAGTGTGTATGTGTGATTGCTTCCAGTTCCTTTATATGCAGGTCTCACACTGTGTTAGCATGCTGCTGTGAGGTACTGTACGTTAATGGATGACAACCTGAAACTGGAGTGTGGTGCTTTTACATATAAGTGAATATCAGTTACATTCAAGCCCTTACCAAACAAGCTCAAGCAATGCTGATGAAGCTTATTGCCACCAGGCAAAGCTGTGTCTGGATGACTGCCGGTACAGTGATAATAAATTGTTATGTATTAGAAATAAACAGAATTTGCTGTGACTTCATTGCCATAAATGAATCAAAAGTGTGCTAAAATAACTACATCATAATGCCAATGAGTAAAAAGCCTGAATTCATGCTTTGTTGTCTGCAAAAAGGTAAGTAAACAACTTTTAAAGTGTTGGTTTTCTGAATGGATCAGAGCTGCTGTGCAGGAGAATCTCAATGCCTGGCAGAGATCTGTAATACACCAGAACACTAGTTATATATTTGATCATTATTTTCAGTTTTTCTTTGATGAAACTTTTAAGCTCTGTTTTGGTAAAATTGGTGAACACTCGTACAAAGACAGGGCCTGTCTGTCCAAAGTCAAAGATCTGCTGTGTGAATTCCTCTGAAATCAGTTAAAGAAGGCTACAAAGCTCTCTGTCTGCGAGCTCCACGCTTCATAAATGTGTCAGTGAGTGTTTGTCTCAACCAAAGAGCTCAAAGGCCCCGGCCATAACCACCGCGCTCACATGATTGTAGGACTTGGAATATCACGGTGGCCGAGGGGCAAATACATCAGTGTGTGAGAGACACGGAGCAGGAGACAGTGAGTGTGAGAAAAAGCTTTCGGAGTGTATACGATTACATCACCACTTCCTGTGTCACCCAAAAAACTCAGTAGGGCATGCATGATTGCCTCTTACGCACACACAAACACAGATCCAGACACACACACATTACGCACTGTATAAACACATCACGACTAAAAAATAATATATCTTCACTTTCTCCCTAAAGATTACCAGATTAGATTGAACAAATTGTATCAAAGGCTGTGCAGAGTTGCAATGTTTTTGACTTAGATTTATGAGATAAAATGAGGGAAATTTCCAGCTTTTTACACTTCACCTTGATTCTTCACCTTTCCTTCTTCCTTTCTAGATACCCTCCCTTCCTTCCTCTGTCTTAATCGCTGACTCTATTGAGCTGCCACCTCCCTTTCAGGAAGTTGAAATCAGAGAGATAACAACTCACACTTGTGTGTGTTTTTATATAAATACATTTTAATTGCAACGTATGGCTTCAATTTAATTCTTGAACATAAAACTTAAAAACCATAGAGCCAAGCACCAAACTGTTTTTGAACAATGACTCCAGAAGAAGTGGGAGGTGCTTGGCAGCAAGGACACTTTTGGTCTGGCTGGAGCTTTAGTCCTGACCTCAGAAACAGTTTGAGTCTCCTTCTCCCTCCATCCTTCCTTCCTTCCTTTCTTCCAGTAACAGTCTCAGATCTTTCTTTGATTGATAGATTTTATGTCCCTTCCTCCATCTCGACTCCCGACCATTACTCCTTCATTCCTTTCCCCCTGCCTCTTTCCACACTTAGAAGTGTTAAATAAAACAGTTTATAAGCTCTGACCCCCAGATGATAATCACTGGCAATCAGCAGTTGAACCTGACTGTTTTCATTTGCATTTTTTTCCCATTTCTTACAAACTTTTTCAGCCGTATAGTGAAATGTTCAGAAAAGAAATTGTGCTGGTGTTTTGCCAATATGTCTACCTGCTTTCAGCACTCAGTAAGACCCATTTTAAGACCCATTTTTCAAGCCTAATTAAGTATTGAAAAAAAGGACTGATAGTGTGACCATTATGTCAATCCACTTTGTCACCAGAAAAAGCCCCATGCTTTGGATGACATAAACAGGAAGTCCACCGTTGCCATAGAACCAATGAGTTTCCTTTGGGCTACCCATAAGCCCCAGGTGGCTGAATTTGCACACACATCTCAGATTTGTTCAGTGATTGAAATAGATCTGGTGTTGTGCCCACTGGCTGCTGTTTCTGCCAGTTGGGGAAAGTCAGCCAGTCAGAGTTTCATAGGCAGGATTAAAATAGGACGTCATCCTCACACGTAGATGGGATACATGAGATACTGCTGTGCATGGTTGTGAAGTTCAGACTTCACAGGAGCTGACTCAAAGTTCAGTTCACACAGACTAAAATAACTACTTCATGATTGTAGTTCACATTTCCAAAAAGTAACTACTAACTAGTAAGTAAGTAACTTCTAATGTTTACTGCATTGTAAAGTTTAAGGATACCTATAGGCCTTTGATTGGCCAACATCAGCTGATGATTTCTGTTAAGCTCTCGTTGTTCAGCTTCACTTGTTTAATCAGACCCGGCCGCCACAATTTGCAAAACAATGTAAGATTTTTTAAATCTGTACTGATTTGTTCATAAAACTCAAATATTCAGACACACTAGCCACACAACAGGAGTTGTGTAGAAAACACTTTCCCTATCATCCAAACCTTAACCCGAACACTAAACACAGAGTAGGGCGTTACAGGAAACACTATTCATAGGGGGAACAGACTGGAGAGAATCTGCACCAATAAAAGTCCTAGAACTGTAACCAGAACAATCACCTGGACTACTTTTGATACTAAAGAAAAAAATCAACACAGGATGACAATTAACTGCAATCAGCATGTGTATGATGTTTGTGTTTTCTGAGTCAGAAAAAGCAATTTCAAATTGTATCAATCGGGTTCTAACTTTATTTTTCTCTGTGTGTGGTTGTCAGTATAAAAATAAAAAGTGGGTAAACTGTGCTTTACCCTTCACTTGATCCCTGTCTTAAATCCAACAGCGTACAGGGACCCTTCCTTCTTCCTCTATCCCTTTAATAATAATCCCTCATCCCTGAAAATGAGCAATATATCGACTATTTTTCCCTTTTTCCAGTCTTTCTTCCAGTAATCCTCCGTTTCATCTGGTCCTGACTCTGGACTCTGGGGTGCTGTCAACAGTCCTCTGGCCTAGTTCTCAGAGCACCACCAGTCCACCCAGTCTGCCCAGCACTCTATTGAGAGCTCCACTCCACCACTCACTACAGTGGATGAGAAGCTTACTGTCTCCTCTCGTTCTTTTGTTCCCTTTGTTTCCCCCACAGCAAGACAGAAAAACAGAGGAAATCCAGCAAGAGAGACAGAGGGAGAGGGAGGACGGGCGGAGGCAGGCAGAGAGGGATGTAAGGATTAGCCCGATTTTTTTGTTGTATAATCGAGCCAATTCACACGTTAAAAGAGAAATGCAAGAAGCAAACAAAAGAGGCTAATTTCACAGTGCTCCATAAGCATAATCGACTGGCTGGGAGTTTGAAAAAAGAGGATCACACTCATTTCTATCAAGGTTGGGGATGGATGTATAACTCACAGAGAAAAATACTACATATTATCTATCTCCACTTAGAAACAATAGTGCAGTCTTTTGTCTGTTCTGTAGTCAGTTTCACCATTACAGTGATTCAGATTCACCTTCTGTACATAGGTAGAGCTTGTTGTCCTGCTTTTAAATACTAACAGGGATAGAATATTGACATTTGTTAGTCTGGGCCCATAAACTATCCTTTGATTTACACTCAATCTAATTCTGCTGTTACTTGTTATCTTTGGATCATCAGTAAAAGGTCAGAAACATTCCTCAGCCTTGGGTCCTTCTACAAAATACATCAGAATACATACATACATTTTAGATATTCTGCATATTAAGAGACTACCAGAGCTACAAAACGGCAGCATTGGTTGGTCTTCAATCAGACATTTAGTCTCTGCCTTTCCCTAAAGTCTGGGATTCAAACATAGTTGGAACACTAATTGTTGTCCAATATGCTAATGCAATGAAAGAAACCTGGAGCGTCCAGCGCCTGGTGAGCAAAATACACTTTGTCTCAGTCTGGAGGGTCAAACATTTATGGCTGAATCTTTGCAATGTTTCCCCTAAAGCTAGCCATCTTGAATAGCACTGCTCTTTCACAGGTCAACCTAGCGCAAGCAGCAGGGGTGGGCGGGGCTTAAGGCCAGGTCCAGAATTTCTCTCCAGGAAGAGTGGATGTGAGATGAGATCTGTTTCAGGGTTGTTGTTTTTTACTTTGAATATAGGAAAACCATGTTAAACAAAAACCTAATCATGGCATTTCCACATGAATTAAAATCTCCATTAATGCATGTCAAGGTTTTAAGCAGATGTGGTTCATCTTTGTCTCCTACTAACAGCCAGCACTGCATAACTGACACAAATGGTTACTTATTTAATATCAGCTTAAAAAAAGTTTATTGTATTTCACGTGTTTACTTTGCATGTTGTTGTCATTGTGCAGTATGTAAGATAAGTGGAGTCATGATTTCCTCCACCATGCTGAGTAAAACACTTTCGCCCGACACTTTGTTTTAAAGGGAAAAGGATCAGCATGCAGATGAGGAGACAGAGGCTGCCTCGCTGCATAATTGATGAAGTGCAGCAGCTAATTCCAATCTAAACATAGTGATGAGGGAAAAAGGAAACCATCTGTGTGTTGTTGTGTCTCTACGCAGGAAGGCCAGAGATCATAGACGCCCTATCAGTGAAACATCTGCCCAATGGGATATCTGCACCATGTTTTGGGCAAAACAATACTCACGAATGTCATGCAATATGGGAGGGAGGGGTATCCATATAAGATATACTTGATCTGTTGCTACATTTCTTGCTACTGTATGCTGTAACAGCAGTGAATGAATGATGAGAGAGGAAGAGGAAAAGAAAGTATCATTAGATTCTGACTCATCCACGACCATTTGGATTGGCAGCAGATTTTAAAAGTGGTTTATGGAAAAGAGGACTAAAGCAACTCGACTTTGCACTTCCAATAAAAAGAAACTAGAATAACCGCTGTGGCTGTATGCTTCTGCCAGCCAGTTTCAGTTTACATCCATGTCTGTTCAGACTCATATGTAGCCATGACAGTAGACAATCAGCAGAGAAGCTACAATTTCAAAGTGTGGATTCTTCACTCACATCTTCAACCAATCAGCACAGAGGATCTATACAGTCATCACTGGTTCAAGGTTGGCACCCAAGATTAGTGTCACCAGTTCAGTATCTGACCAAATGTTTCCTCGTCTGTTCCTGAGTTATGGCATAAATAAATGGCCAGAAATAGTGTTTTTGCAGATTATAATAATGTTGTCACATGAAGTTATGTTGGTCTAGGTATAAAATGTCATCATTCCATTATTTTATTCTCTGAGACAATTGTCCATAATTTTGTCTTAACTAGCGCAAACATTCCAGAGTGATGGCCACAGTGGCCTCATTGCGAATCCCACTCATCTTCATGGCAAGACCTGCCCTGTGTAGCATCCCAATTTGTTAAGTTAAAATACTGGAACTGGTTTCTCGAGCATGGACACCTGACCAATCCAAGCCCTTAAATGTGACACTAAGCAGGTCTTGTCCAGAAAAAGAGAGGGATTCATAATAATGTATTACAATGACCTTGACCCTTGACCCCTGAACACCAAATTCTATTCCAGGTCATCTTTGAGTCCAATATTTGCAAGTGCCACAATCCTTCAAGGTGTTCCTCAGATATTTGGAACAGGACAACCTTAAAATATACCACCACAGCTGTCACCAGCGCAGAGGCTGGTGAGAGGTGTCTCACTTTGTTCACTAGTATGTGTAACCTCCACAAACATGGGTAACTACACTTGTAATGTTGCCTGCCTGGGAAATTCCTCATTCCTCTAGTTTGTAACACAGGCTTTAAGGCCTGGGTAGTGCTAACAAAGACAAGAATCTGATTTTGATGTGGCCAACAATGTGTTTTATGCAAATTCAGGCATAAATCATGTAGAGAGAGATTTACACAAGACAGACGGCATTCTGATAAAAGATAAGACCGAGGTGGGGCCGTCTGCATTATCTGTCATTGGACTGTATGTTCACAAGCAGCCATCAATCATTCAGGCTCTTATAGGTATAAACATGTCACTTAGCATTTTCTTTCCTATCCTTTGTTGGGCTGAAAGTCATTGTTATCTGCTCTGCTTCAATCGTGTGAAAGGGCTGTTGATACATGCTGAAGATGCGTCCGTGAGACCACTTAGTGTAAGTGACAGCCACTGGTACTGTGACCCTCAGCACTAGAGATATGTATGCAGAGATGAGGAGCAGAGGAATTTAAATTTGATGGCTCAACCTGATAAAACCCAAGCAGATGAGACTGAAAGTCATTTCAGACATAATGTGGTAAAAGTGCGACTGCACTCTGAAATCCATTATTTCCAATGGCATTCACCACGATGGCTTTTTCAATTGAATTTTAGGGCTACATGCTGTAGGAAATTTCTGTTTGGCCAATAGAAACGGTGTAGCCAGCAACACATGGATGGTACTTTGCATTGTGTCTGAGAGAGCCTGAGCCTAAATTAATAGTGCTTGCAATGTTTTGTGGCTTTAGAAGACATAATGTCGATCAAAAGAAAAAATCTAGCTGCACTTGGTTATGTGTTGATATCATCAATGGACCAAATGACTATGTGTAATGTGTAATTAGTAATGGCTTGCTTGTTGAACAAAAAGGGACTTTACCACGACATCTACAGTATATTGTGTAATTTAGACAGTGGTTCTCAACCGAGGGGTCTGAACCCAAAGGGGGTCAAAAGATAACTTCCAGGGATCACCAGATGATTATAAAGAAAACAATAAAATAGCATATAAAAAATGTAACTTTTAGAAAGGGAGGGCAATCTATTAAGAATGGCACATTTTCTAAATGACCTCAAACATTTAATTAGCATTTTTGCATTTAACATTTATTGTTACTTAAATGCTTAAATGACATTCACTCTAATACCTTTGTATCCTTAACATGGTAACTGGTCAATTTATCAGCCTAGCTTATCAGTCAGTTTGTGATTTAGATAAATATCTTCCTGCTGTTTATTTAGGACAACTCTAAAGATGATTTCACATAAATGTACTGTTGCATAATGTCATCATTTTGCTAATGTGGGTTTGTCCTTGGCCAGGGTGCAACACATTGAAGGATGTTCTAATGTAAAGCCACATAAATACATGACAGGAAGCGGGGCAGGGCTGCACACCAGTGCAGTTTGTTGTGAGATGGAGAGGCTGTCAGTGCTGATTGAGCGGAGGGGCGGAGTTTCTTTATGGCTGAATGCAGATGCTGCATTGAAATTTTCCTCCTCTGAATTTCTCTACAGCTGTACTATTCTACTCTGCTGGCAGGAAAGACGAAACAAGCACTGGATTTCATATACTGATAAAGTAGCTCCTGCTCAATTTACTCCGATACCACAATCATGCAAGCCCCCCCACAAGCACATGTAATCGGCCACACAGTTAAATCAAACATATCTCTCAAAATTAAAGATGCAATATATAGAGCATGAAGAGAACTTTCTGTTCATTCAGTAGTTTCTTTTTAAATGAACAAGAGAATATTGATTTGCCACATTCATTGTTATTCTGTGTCTCTGGCCTGTTCATAATGATCAATGAGTTTTACAGTGAACAGCTGAGTGTGATGAGAAGGCTTTGACAGGCCTGACAAAGGGTTCAGTGAGAGAGGCTGTCTTGGCTGGCTCCCAGCAGCCTCCACGCCTCCCACGACCAGTCCTCCCCATTCATCTCTACCGGCCCTAACGAGCCCCGGGGCCCTGACGACCTCCGAGATTTTAACGAGTTCTAACGAGGGAGATGCTCCTGGTATTCGGTTGGCACTTTGGCACCTTTTACTTATGAAACTGAACTGAATGTTTTTTAAATGGTTGTTTTTGCAATGAAAAAGTTTCAAGGTTATCTGACTCACTTAAAAACAAAACCATGCATGTCAATGAAGCAATTTCCCTACAGCTACAAGACCCACTAAGCCTACCCTCCACTCACTTTTTCTGTGGCTTTTAAAAATCAGCTCTTTACAAACTAGATCCCTTCTTCAACTTTTAATCCAACTTTAGCCTTAAAAATGATTTGCTGAAGAAATTATTGAGATCCAAGCGTGTTAAAAGAATCAAAGAGGAGTTCAAAGTTATTTTAGCATTTATAGTTCCAAAATGTGTGACCAAAGTTAATCTGTTTCAGTGGATCTTGCCTTTTTTAAGTGTAACTGCTAAAGGGTCTGAATCAAATCTGTGCCGTTTTTTTGCATAAAGTTCACTTTTGGTTCAATTTGACTGTTGAGTTTACACAGATGCAGTTGCAAACTGACTTAGAGCTCCTCTTTGATGGAACAGAACACAAAAAGGAGTCAAAACAGTAGAAAGTTATCATATAAGCTGTGACACACCACCCAGGTACACATCATTCTGCTTTGAGTGAAATTACAAACTGCTCTACAGGTTTGCAGTCACTTGTGAGACCCACGTTAATGGTAGAATACCAATATTATGCCAAACATTACTCATGGTGTGCAATTTTGTCTGCCATGTTCTAGTACGTTATCGGCTAGCTAGCATTTTACTGATTAGCTCGCCAGCCACAATACCTTGCAAACCTTGGATTCTGGTTTTAAAGTCTCATGATTGCCAGACTTCAAACTAGTGATTGAGATTATAACCCATCAGGAAAATGAACTGGAAATAAATACATTTTCATATAGACTTTCCACAAACTGACTTCTTTTTGCAACAGGTGGCCCCCTGTTGGCCATTAGAAAGAATAGAGGACCAGAGGTTGCCGCTTAGCTGTAAAACATGAGGATTCTGTCCAAAGATGTTCACAAGAAAAAAAAATTCATGTTTGTATTATTAAGATGACTAAATAATATTTCAGCATTAAATAATTGAAGAAATACAGCAATCCACCACCTGTGCACACAAATCAAAACAACATTTAACATAGCGTTAATTTATTGCTGTACTCAGTAAGATGTTTTAGTAGCTTTCTTGAATCAATTGTTGTGTTCTGCAAACTAATGGATTGATCTGATTGCAAAATGCAGAGAGTTGTTTTCTGGAGGAACAGGCCTTTTCATGAAAGACATTTTGACATGTCACAATAAAACATTAAAGATGGCTGAATTCTATTTAGCTGATTTGGTTTCTGGTGTTGTGCGTACTGGCTCACCATCATATTGATGTTGCCTGGAAACTTTCAGATAAGAAGAAGAAAATCATTATTAATGTTATTAGTAAATGTCTAGCCTATTGGTCTAATGCAACTAATGTTGCATGGTCATACAGATAGTCATACAGATACAGATTTACAGTCATACAGATACAGATACAGATTTTTTTTACGACAGCACTGCAGTGGGAAGTTCCCTGGACCACACAGACACAAACAGTCCACAGATTGGACTAATGATATGCTTCCACAGAGCATCTTCAGTTCTGCAGCATGGCCCAGAGTCATAGGACATAATTGTCACAGGTTTTAAAAGAGCTGAACAACAATGGGGAGTCTCTGTGAGGTTACTGACCAGTTTACTTCCAGTTCCCCTGGTTTGTTGATGTTTTTCCCAGTTTACTACTTTAATGAGGAGGCCGACAAGCTTAGGACACCATTTCCACTGAACCTCAGTACTGATGAGACTTGATGAGAGTTGATCTTGGTAAGGTGGTCTTGGTACAGTTCAAAACAAACTCTGGAGAAGTCTGTGGTGGGAATGTAATCCAACATTTACCCAACCCAACTACAAGGTGCTATATGGCAGAGGTCACAAACTGCAACAGTTTGTGTAGGAGCAGTAACAGCTAGCTGTATAACTGAACAGAAATGTTTCCCTCATGGAATCATGCTCTAGTCGAAAACAAAGGACCTTCTTCCTCTATTGATTAGTTATTCAATTGAATGTTGGCCACAAATAATTTGCAAATCATTGCATTTTGTTTTATTATGTTTCTTATGCAATTTCACCAGTTCCAGACCAAATTATCAATTGATTAACTGATAAAGCTAGAATGACACTTGGATAGTGCAGACCTCCACCAAGGCACATGTGAGGATGGCCCAAAAAAGTTATAGAATAAATAGCTGTGGATGCCAGGAGGGGCCAAGAGAATGCCTGTGTACAGGATCCAGAGTTTTGTGCTAGACCTCTGCTCGAATTGACCAATTGCTTGGGTTGGACAACACATTGATAGCCATTTCAAATATTTGTGTGACAAAGAAGACCAAAGGAAACAAATCAGTTGAGCCATGAAATATGATCTGGACCTATCTGTTCTAATTATTCTGCCACCACATGGATACAACAAAAAGGATCTGCTTTAAAATATAATTTTTTCCCCATTCCCAAGTTTCATAAAAACTGGGAATGAAAAAATAAAAACTTACTTTTCTGTAACCAAAAACAGACAAGCTGACCAAGAAAAAACCTCCCTGGTGGAGGTTATAATATTAGTTAGACAGGCTGGCATTAGGGCTGCAACTAATCCATTTTAATATTGATTAATCTGACAGGGTTTGAGTTGATCTGCAGGGAAAAAATAAGAAAAACTTTAAGTGCTATCCTCTATAGCCTATGTCCACAAGAGTCCATGCCAGGCGCCCACATGCAACCCAAAATTATAGACATCTGTGTGCACTGACCAAAATGCCAAGTGCACATGTAACACATCTGCAGACACCTGAAGCTGTAATAACAGAACCACATGCACATCTATTGGGGGTTATCCAGACCTAAACAAAGCTTAAACAAAGCTTGCTGCCAGTGGGGGTTTGTGGTCTGAACTTGTATTTTACTGAAATGTTTTGAAAATATTTTTCAAATTTCGCTATTAGAGAGATAGATGAGCTGGAAGGGTAATTATGGGCGAGGAGGGGCTATGACATGCAGCATCAATGTTTTAAAAGCAGTATTTAATCTTTATTTTTTGGAATTTAACTTGTCATTTAAAGTAATTGTGAGCCAACATTTAGCATAAGTCACGCTACAGGGCAGTGATCTACATGAAAGCACTGCCACAGGGCTACAGGAACACTAACCCACATGCACGTGAGGTGCTGTGTATGCTTTGGGTTATATGCTAGACTACACACACAGCAGTGTGAAGCATGGTCATGGCCAGAGAATATAAGCAAAGCAGATGTGGCTAGCCAACAAGCCGCAGACTCTTCCTGGTTCCCACCATAGCTGAGCTGAGGACAGAACTCTGAGGAGGCATCTCTGCACGAACGAAGAATAAAAGGGGTATTTAAAGCAAAACAGGGCCTCAATTTATGGCTGAGATGTGTTGAGTGAATTATTGAGATCCTTAGATCCTACAGTTTGATAGGAGTTCTTGCTATGAATCAATAAGTGAACAATAATAGCTTTACAGTCAACTGGGTTCTGTTATGAACTCAAAATTATTTAGTTTGGAACCTTTTGGTTGTGTGGTAACCCTCTCAATCTGTTAACACTTTTCTCATGCTTCTAATGCAACTATCTATTTTTAATTTAGTTATTGACTTAGTATAAATATCAAATCACAGAGTTACAGAATTATTTACAGGGGGACACCCAACCACTCACCTCCTAACATTAACTCTACCAAAACAATTACTAACCAATAAGACCAAAACCACCCAATATATGCAATTCCACAAAACAAAACAAAAAATCAATCACACCATTTACAAATTTGGCAATGCTCCTTATCCCATGCCAAATGTACCAATAGATGCCTTAGGTTGTTTAGCTTTATATCGTTCTAACATCTGCAAGCTCTAACTGTGCTGTCTACAGTGGGATTTATTTGCTACTCTGCCTCTTCTATCTCTTCTCGCTACACTGCCAATTTACAAAATAATTCACATCCTCACATGAACTGAAATTCTGCATTTAAGAGACAGGTTGCAATGGTTCAGTTTAGGTCCTTCCCCATAGAGATTACTCGCTCAGTGAAGCACACAGAAAACAACCGCCAGCAGAGAGGAGTCACAGGAGGTGATATGAGAGGAAGCAGAAGTGAGGCAGACGCGCCAGGATCCAGGCTAGGCTAACAGCATCTCCGCTTAACTTATTACTACAGCGACTTTCTCGTCAACAACCAATCTCTCATCAACAAACTGGACAGCATGAGACTGCAGATTACAAACCTCTGCACAGACAACTGTGTTATGATGATATCTGAGACCAGGCTGCATGAAACATACCAGATTTAGCTTAGCCGTAGAGCTAGCAGGCCGCATCACTCCCTTTTTTCTTTTCCAGAAAGCAATTTCCCACTCCATAAAATTCCTTCAACATATATGTCTAGCAAAAGAGTTGGGAAAACGTAGGCTAAACCTTTGCAGTCCTGGGAACAGCTGATTCTATAGCTTGGTTGACAAGTGATATGAATTATTGGCTTATTCCGGCTCTTTAACCATCGTTTTTATGTCAAACTTAAAAAATCTATTGGTCGACCTCTATAGGAAATCATATTCTTCTTTATAGCATCCTACTGCAACTGTCAACAAAATATTACATGTACCCACTCAGTAGCCAGTGGTCCACATAGCCAGCTGACCGTGAACATGACCTCTGCGTCTCATCATATTACCCCTATGTGACCTGTGTGTGTGCGTGGGTGTGTGTGTGTGTAATTCACTAGAAGGTTGCTAGACATAGCCTCCAGGGATATACATTGGCAGACAACAACATAGGCATTATGCCCACACACACACACAATTTAGTGTATGAGGGTATAGGGAATACCAAACACCCTCATTGGTAATCACAGAAGGAAGAGTCCCAACTACCAGACTATAAATGTTATTTAAATTTTTGTTATACGCTTCTTTGCAGCTCCTACTGTACTAAACATGTGCAATTTTCAGGTTTATGCAACACAAAAGAGTCCCGTTTGCACGTGTCGTACTGGTTGACTGGCTGCTCTCGGTGGACGATCTGCTGAGGAGACAAAGAGGAAGGGAGGACCTGGGGAGGAGCAGGACGAGGAAGAGGAAGATGATGGGGAAAGAGGAAGAAAAAGTGCTTTCTAATCAGCAATGATTCCATCTGCTGACCTGTGCAGACAGCAGCATTTAGCCTACCATAAAATAAACTTTGGGTGGTTGGATAGCATACTGGCTACAGAGGTTGTCCATAAACTATGGTAAAGTATGATTCAGCTAAATGCTGCAAGGACCCTTCATCCCACCTACAGGGCAACAATGGTCTTGATAATACATTAGCTACAATTAGCATAACACACTCAAATCTTTCACCAAACTGCAGCTGAGTTGCATTGTAGCTAATGTAGGCAAGAATGTGTGGAATAAAAACAAACAAACACGTAACTCTCCATTAGAACCCCGATATTATACAACCGCAATGCACTATGACACTATGACACAACTACTTAATACATAATGACTTGTTCTAAAGCCCTATAAGTGAGGAGAAAGATGTACTGTGCTGTTGGGGCCCTTAACAATGTTCATGACTTTACATTCACAGCTGAGTAGATTTACAGGCATCCAACATACTTTGACCAACAGGAAGTGCAAGTAATCTAATAAAAAAAAGAAAGAAACTGTGCAGCCATTGAAACTATTCAGGTCAAGACATTTTATTACAAGCAGCCAACAATAATGATCAATTAATCTTCAGATTTTTTAAGCAAACATGACTTGCAATTCCTTGTTTTGTCCAACTAAATATTTGATTAACCATAATATATAACAAAGTTCAGCAGCAAACAATCCCATATGAACAGCTGGAACTATAGTATTTTACAGAATTTTGCTTAAAACATAAAATGTTAAATCGATTATCAGAAAGGTTGCCGATTCATTTTCTGTTAGTCACCTCATCAATAAATCTAATATCTGTTTCTGCTCAATACCTACACAAAACAGTCCACAACTCCTAGCTTACACACTGAATGTCAAATTTGCACAAAATGTATATCTAAATAAAATGAATAGGGGCAACACGGTGGTGTAGTGGTTAGCACTCTTGCCTGAGAGTGTTGCCGGTTCTCCCCGTGTGTGCGTGGGTTCTCTCAGGGTACTCCGGCTTCCTCCCACAGTCCAAAAAAATGCTGCTTAGGTTTAATTGGTGACTCTATATTGCCCGTAGGTGTGAATGTGAGTGTGAATGGTTGTCTGTCTCTGGCGTCCTGTCCAGGGTGTACCCTGCCTCGCGCCCAGTGCAGCTGGGATCAGCTCCAGCCTCCCGTGACCCGGGTTTCGGATAAGCGGTTACAGAAAATGAATTAATTAATTAATAAAATGAATAAGTCTTGAAACCACATGAAAGGAAAGTCAAACTTAAGCCTAACCTTTATAAACTGTGTGAATTATATTTGGCTCATTTATCTGATAGATATTTACACAGTGACATCACAAGTCTGTTATTGATATGCAGCTACCAACCAGTTCCACGTGTTCTGCATCCCCTTTGTGGCCTTTAAGTGTTCATGGTGCATTAAAACATGGATCATGTGGAGCAGACTTGCATCCACTTAATAACCAAATCTGTCAAAACCAGTCTGTTTCCGAGAATCAAAGAAGAAAAACGATTAATCCATTTGTTCCTTCTGACAAATGGCTTCTTGTTTGTCGAGCATAAACACTCATTAAAGCCACATTGTTTCCTGTTGAGTCAAAGTGAGTTTGAGGGCTGATGACTCAATGACTCTCATCCACTCACTGACGTTCATTCAGTGCCTCCTTTGGGTTTCAGTTATTCAGACAGGCAGTAGTGTTTTTTGGCCCAGGTTGTAGTGACCCATATATTTCAGAGTGAGCTGAATAACATAAACAAGAGGACCATTAGAAACCAAATGAATAATAGATGAAAACAGAGACAGAGTGAGAGAGGGAGAAGCAGAGAGATGCCTTTAAAGTTGTATTCCTTGAATGTTGAGTTTTATTATGCTTTTTTTTTGCATCAGTGCCTAAGAGAACAAGAGAAAGACAAGATAGAGATAAGGATTTTGCCTATGAAATCTATTGAACTGAGCAGAATATTTGGAGAAGGGCCATGACGATGCTTATTCAGCCAAAGTGTCAGCTAAAATAAAACTTTTAACTACAGTGTCACCACACTGCTCTGTAACCCACGGGGCAAATCTTATCTGTAACTTATGTAACTCACTTTCCCAATAGAAACATGTGCTGAAACAACTCACAGTACTGCAATCCCTCTCACTTCTCACCCATATATTCTGTGCTCTGTTAAGGACCACTACAGATGCTGTGTCATGGGTGCTGATGTTGCTATGCAACCAACCCCAATGGTTTTCAAAGGGATGAACATATTACAAGTCTGTTATCATCTCAAAATGGTTGTATTTGGCAGAATAATGATTTCCCATTAGCAGGAAGCCTTGAAACTGCCTTGATTTATGATCTGCATGCTTGGTGCATCCCATTATACGGCTGCTTTCACGAGAATCTCCTCCCAAGTACAGAAGAATTGCTAATGTCTAATCACAGGACGAGAAATGCTTAATATTTTCATCACTGCCATTTGGTCCAGGCACTGTGGACCACAAGCTTCACACCCACTTAGAGGGATTTTTTTTTTATGTTAGAAAGTAGTAGAATCTGATTGGTCAAGTCTATCCTGGCCTATCGTAGAGGTGTGTTTTTTTTACTCATCCCCCTGTTCACTGTACAGGGGGATTAGCCAGTTTTTTGGATAAGAACATGTGACAATCACTAGGCTGATGTCTTAGCATTGTCTGCAGTACTGACACAAAGTAAAGGACCAAACAATTGGAAAACCTCAATAGCTTTACTCTCTTAATAATTCTTAAATCCAAAAACGAACTGACAAAATCTTGTTGATTGGTTTATAATGAAAGGTACTAGCCCACAACATATAATGCAAATTATATGGGGAATTTAACAGACAGGAATTGTCCTACAAAATATGTCAGTGGGGTGCATAACAGGAAAATGTAGGATCCTGTGTTTTTAGAGCTTGACCCACACTAGGGACTAGGAGTCAGTTAATTCTGCCTCTACTGCTTCCATTTTTATATTTTTTTGAAAATCTTGGCTTAGTCAGTTCCCAAACATTAAGGGGAAATGGTAAATCACTGAATAACACTTAATATTGCCCACTTTAAGTTGTTTTATTATTATTATCATTATTATTAATAATAATAATAATTTTACCATGCACTTGTGTAATGTGAACTTATGAATTAATGTGAACTAATTCTATACATTTCTTTGTATATTTACTACTGGAAACACTCTTGGATCCATGTATTGACTTGCTCTCCAGGATCATACTTGTGTATCACTTTCTCCTGATCCCACAGGTCTCACTGCACTACATAAAGCCAATAATCTCTCCTTATGGCACAATAAGAGTGATGTGCTGGCCATGACCTCTACCATTTGGGGTCATACACATGACAATAAAACATGCAGATATTGGAAGACAGCAGCCTTATCTTTGATATTTAGAATGGGATAGACAAAGAGGGGAGGGAAGACAGGCAGACAGAAAGGCGTGCGGAGCTGCATGGGCGTCTGACAGGCAGACATATTGACAGAGACTGTATCATGAAGCATTTGATGGAGGCTTCCATCCAGAGCACCTTACAGCGGCATGACTGAATCAGTGCATTTAGCATGGGTGGGTACTGGAGCACTAAAGCCAGGCAGCGGCCGCTGTTAGCGCCCTGTTGGAGCTATCAAGCTTCAGAGCCACTGACTGACAGACAGACTGATCATACAGGCAGACGGACAGACAGGCGGGTGGAGAAGGCAGACAGACAGACAGACAGACAGAAAGGCAGGGAGGCTGGGTGTCTGACGGCTGCACGGCTTCTCACGCCTTCATGTTTTCCTGCCAGATCAGCCTGACAGAAAATCAATGACGCTGCACTCTCATGGAGACGCACAGTAACCACTGAATGAAAAGAACCATACAGCGAGGCAGAATATGCAATGATCTTTCCTATGCGTCTTTCCTTATGGAATGGCATGTGAGGGAAAACCAAAACGACGTAGACTGAGATGATGATTTAGCATCTCAAGTAATTACCCACCAGACAGGTCCACATGTGTATGTAATGGAATGTGTCAAAGCTATAGTCTGGCCCATGTATGGCTCTATTATCGGACACAAATCTGAAAGGCCTCTCCAATTTGCTCCATAAACTCGGAGGTGAATGGAATTCCTGCTTAATTTAGGGACCGGCCCTTTAAACTGAGCTTCCATGAAAACCCCAGCGCCTTTATAGTGGATTCACATTGACACAAAATTCAAATGATGTGCGCATCAAGGCAAAATTTGCCAGAAGCATGGAGATATCATTGTGAACTCAGCTGAGTAGCTGTTTTAGGCATGTGGCAGTCCTGTTTTTGCAGGGGGGGAAGGGGGGTTAGCATCTTTCAAGCATGTCCGATAACGGATGCATTGACGTTTATATGCGCAGGCAATATTCTTAGGGAGGAGGAGGAGGGGGGCGGGTTTCGCACCAACAACCCAGCAGGCCACCGCATCACTGTCACAATAAAGATGCTATCACTCCTGCTTAATATTATATTCAAAAATAATCAGCATCAGCTCATAAGTAAAGGTGTGTGTCCAGATATTTTAAACGTGTATTTGTGCCAAGGACGCCAGCTCCATTATGATTAGGCTGTATGGTTATTCTCTGGGAGGAAGCACATGTGTTTAACCACGATCACGGATCCAGAAAGACGTAGAAAAAAAGCTTTTATTTACCTTCATGTCGTTGACAATCGCCTGGAATAGACCCCCGAGGGCCCCGCATTCCTTCTCCACGGTCTCCATGTTTGCCAAATCCACCATTCACCGGAATTTACAAAAGCGCGCACCAACTGCGCGCTACCAACTCTCAGCACGAAAAAAAAAATGCAAAAATGTATTTCCACAAAATCACGACCCGGGCTCTCCGGTTTCTCCTTTAAACCGGGAGACCGACAATAACGGAGGGATGCAGCACGAACAAGGAGGAGGAGGAGAAAAAAGAAAAGATGCCGAAAGAAACGGCTGGCGCTGCGGTCTCTTCCAAGCGAACGGAAGATGGGTTGTGAGAGAGGAAAGATGGTCTTTCTCTCTTTCTCTATGTCTGTCTGTCTGTCTCTCCCCCCGGCTCTGGGTCAGTCAGGCGGTGAGACGTTCAGATGGTACCGGGACGACCGCTCATCTTGGCGCAGCCAGCGCTACGCGGAGTCGGTGGGGACGCATGTGAAAGCAGCGGAGAACAGGAGCGATGGATCGCCGTGTATGTGTGTGTGTGTATGTCAGGGTCTGCCTGTGTCTGTGCGTCCGTGCATGCGTGTGCGCGTAGGTAAAAGGCAGGCTGTGATTGGCGCAGAGGTGGTGGGCTCAGCGGTGCGGGGAGAGCAGCCAGTAATACGATCCATGCAACTGCAAAGGAGTCAAAAAAAGGAGGCTGGGCAACTCTGGACGGCCTGTCACATGGCCACACGCACGCACAGACACATGCATACACACACCGCAGACCACCACAAAAAAAATTCAGCAGGGGGTAAATGTCAAATAGATTTAGCTGCCAGAAGAGTGTGTACATATGTGTGCTGGAATGTCAGGATGATGACCCTGATTAATCACTTTTAAAATATCACTTTCATAACCTTTCAGTGACCTATGTACTGCTGTTATAGGAATTCTTTAAAAATATGGTGGTATAGAAATCACATTCATCTGAGCTTTATCACCCATGAATTCAAAAATACAGTTGTAGCACAAAAATATTGTATTCCCCCTCGCAACTGGAATGGTAAGACAACATGCAGGAAATAGTGAAAATAGCTGACATGCGCAAATCCTTTCATTATTTCCTGTATTAATATGAAGTTAAAAAAGTTAGATTTTTATACAACGAAACTGCATTTTCATTTATGTTTTAACACATTTTCTGTATAACATGTGGTTAACATTGTGAATTGAAACAAAACTATAGGATACTATTAAGTAAAGATCATGGTTTTGGGTCAAATAAATAGATGTGTTTTCAGTAGTGATGGCCATATGATGCTTCATGAACCATTTTGAGTATTTTCTGAACCCACTAGATGGCGCTTTCTATTCAACAAAGGGACAAAAGCCCACTGAATTGCCAGTCTTTGAACCATAAGAGCACCATCTAGTGTGGTCATTAAGCTTAATTTGGATGTTAGCAATGGACATCATTAAGTAACAAAAAGAGCCTCCTGGGTGAAAGTCCTGTGTTTGTTTTACCCGTATATCCAGCCTGCCCTCCTACCTACATGGATTTGTGGACTTTGCTTTGAAACATATTTGTCATTGGTCAAAAGCAAACATAATCCTGGGAAAATGTAATTGACAATGCAGTTCTGCTGTATGGGAACATTTAGTTTTAGGAGACCAGGCTGATAGGAGAAGAAAGCAAACTACTTACACTCTTAAATCGCCTCTAATGCAAACAGGGTTCTGGCAGAAGTTGTGTTTGGAGGACTGCAGAGTGCAAAAGTCCCACAGTGTTTTCAACAAACAAGATGTTTCTAATATAAAACAGCTATGTCACAAAATCACAATATTTCAGACTTAAATCTGTAAACAATGAGCTGAAACCCTCAATAACGCTCAGTAAAGTTGAGGGGAGTAGTAGATTCAGGTAAATCTCTGTCCTTTCATCAGCTATCAAAGTGTACCTCATTATGATGATGTCATTGTGGCGTCACATCATTATTGATTATAGCAGCTGTAAGAAAATAACATCTGCATGTGATACATGTTTCAAAATAACTTTCCCTTTCTTTCCCCATAGCTTAGTGTATGTATCAAATGTTGAAATGAATCTCTGATAATGTTCATTTTAATGTTAATTTTTTACTCATTTCTTTGGATGACCCTGAGAAAATGTATTAAGATGACTGTTAGTATCACTATGCCTGTAGTGTAGAAAGTTATGTAATACTGTAAAAGCAACAACTAACAACAAACATGTTTCCCGAGGCAGTTCTTTTATGAGCAGAAATCCTCTCAGTGGGGGGTGTCTAACGTGGTTTCAGTGTCAAAGCTTCTGCTTTAGACATAATAGTTTACGTAATGCTTGGTTCAGAAAATATGAAAATGAAGAACAGGAAATACACAGTTGTGTATCTGCATTAATGTGTAGTAAAAGAGCAGGTATTTTATGTTTGTATGCAAAAATGTGCTGAGTACTTCAGTAACATGATGCTGTAAATAACCAGCATGGTTCACAGGTCAAAAGGTCACCATGCCCTGGATATTCCTGTGACCACAGATACATCATGTCAGGGAGAAGTGCTGGGAAATCAGATATCTATGGAGAGTGATAAGTGACATGTTTTTTGTATCCACTTGAGGCAGTAAGATATTGTTATTGATAACCTCAATATCATTTCAGAACTTGTCTTAATTTAGTTATTTTTATTGAAATAGCATCTACAATGAGCCAAATATACGTTTCTATATATTTAATATTTATATTAAAAATATTGTCTTAATGTAAGTAATCAACCGGGGGAGTTCCATGGTGATATCTATGAGTTATATTTTTTTAGCATTTCTAAAAGAAAAGGAGATGTTTATTTTTACTGTTAGGTCCTTCTAAGGAGGAGGTGACAATGGACATGACATGCTGCATTATGTATCAACACAAACTCAGGCACACACACAAACACACAGATCTAAGCTCATGCCAAATTTCCAGCATCCCAAGGGAGACCTCATGTGGATAAAGGAGAGGACACGCCCATGTGAGCATCTCCAGTATGTGTGTGTGAAAGTATGTGTATGAATACCATATGTGCACTCTATATGTGTACATGTTTGTGAGCCTTCATGTGGTTTATTGGCCCTCTGTAGTGACCTTGACAGAAGGAAGGATGTATTAGATATCACATAGCCAGTGCTTTTCTTGTCTTAGCCTAACCCTTCCTGTCTGTATGTCCTGTATAAGGTTAGTTCACACACTCACTGGACACGTAACACCCAGCAGATTTACCGGTTCCTGTGGACTTGGCAGAAAACTGAAGAGCACGTGTTCAGTCGCAATAAAATCCTCCTTTGGCTCTCATTACTCATTATCTCTCACAAGGCCTTTCCTGAAAATGGTCAGATCAGTGTCGAAGGTAAACATACTTCAAAGAGTCATGAAAGCAGCACGGCTGTATTAACAGCTGTGTATGGTAAAGTGACAGATTCCAGCCAGGTTAAATCAATTTGACAAGGTTTTGCAGCATTCCTAACTGTGGACCTGGTTTCTATTTAAAGGTGTCTCAGTCACAGCTACTGCAGGGCCAGACAGTCCTGCTGGTGTCTAGATGAAAACCCACGTTAAGTTTTCTCACATGTTAATTGACCATACATATTGAAATTCTATTCAACCAATTTTGTCATTATCATTGTCGTGGAAAGTCGTGAAATTTAGGACTGGATCGTATCTTAAGATATATTTTATGCATATATATTTGCTGGAAATCTACATTTGTGTATGGTAATCATTCTCGTATTTCCAAAAGAGCAGAAATTGCCTCTACACTACTTAGTCATCATTCACCCATTAACACACACTACACAATTTGTGGCCGAGGCTACCATGCAAGGTTCCGCCTGCTCATCATATCAATTCAATATAATTGATAAAAAACGCCTTTGATTTTCCTCAAAGATTTTTGGAGACTGTACACGGTACAACACCCTTTGACCCTCACAGCAGACAAGGGAAAACTCCTCAAAAACAAAACCTTTAAAGGGAAAAAGCAACAGAGGAGGGATCCTCCTCCCAGGACGGACAGGCGTGTTGTAAATGTACTGAACAGATCAACATAGAAAAATAGAGTAGATATAATGTGTGAGGGGAGAAGGAGGGAGGATAGAGGGGGAGGTTTGAGAGAGGGAATGAGGCAGAGAGATGGACAATACAACAATAATAGCACTTACCCTATAATGACGTCTGTGACTAATGGTAGTAGTTGTGGTAAATAGAACCCAGTAACATCAGTAGTAACAGTAATAGTAGCAGTAATAAAAGAAGGAATAGGGCTAATGGTAATAGTCATAGTAGCAATGCATATACAGCTAGAAAAGCACTCGAGGAGCACAGATCACCGTCAAGGCAATAGGGTCAGTTATGCAATACCAAAATGCACACTTGAAGGATTATATTGAAAGCATGTATTTTGGGAGCACACTGGCATTGAAATATTTCATCCACGAGATGGTTGTAGTTAGTGAAGGCAGTATGGTCACTGACACGATATAAATTCCAGATGGTGTTCTGGATCACCACTAAAATCGAATCATATATTCCTTGTCCCAATACACACATTGTCCAGAAATTTCATCCAAATCTTTTGACTAATACGGATACTGATAACAGTGGGTGTCTAGCAGGATTGCAGAAGTCCGAACCCAAACACAACCCCTGTTGAGGATCATGGTAAGATATGGGGAACATTCAAACTCCCTAGTAACAATTTGGAGGGTCAGTATCTCGCCCAAGGACACTTGCCACGACATGTAGACTGCCATGACCAAGGACTGAACAACTGATCCTCCAATTAATGGATAACCACTATCATCTGAACCACAGACGCCTCAGCCCAGCCCCTTCAATGCTGCTTCCTGCAACAGTTTACATTGTTATAATTCAATCCATTCACACTCATGACAGGCCTGATCACAGCCCAAACTCAAGTATGTGATATACCATAAGAATAAAGCATTCACTGCTTCTTAATATTTAGGGTGAGAAATGTTTGTGGTGAAACTGTGCAGTGGATTAGTCAGTGGTTTTTAAAATGCCATTTTTACATGGCCTAAAAAGAATTAGCATATAAGATGATTCAGACTTGTGAGTCGTGCAGTGAGTCACATATGACAAAGCCAAGCCTATATAGAGTCAGTGTAGGATGAACATGTTGTTTTGTGAGATGGAGGTCTAGTAAAAGAGGCTGAGTCATTTCCAGCACAGAGCTACAGCCTCTCACTGTCACTTTGAAACACTGACTGAAAATTATTTTGTGTAGAGATTACTAGAAATATTGTGACAATTGTGGCTTTAAAGGATTTAAAACACATGCTGAATCCAGCATTTGATCATATCGCCTCCATGTATATTTATTTGATAAATATTTTTTGTATACTATTGAGTACGTACTATATCATGAATTAAACGTATATTCTAGGGCTGTCATTAAATGAAAAAGAATTAACTATTTAATCTCATATTTTGAAACAAATTAATCTAGATTAAAAAATAATTTCCGCCTGTAGTCTAAATCTTCTTAAAGGACATATTAAATACAAAATAAATCACCAAATTAATGAGTAACCAAAGGGTGTATATCTGTGACAACTGTTTAATAGCATCATAAACAGATGCAGGTTCAAAAAGAAAACCATAAAGTGCCAGGTGGCCAGACATTAATTCATATATTAACATATGTATGAGTCTGCTGCTTTCTTAATGCAGACAATATGACTTAATATTTCTTCACACTCGAACTATAGCTGGTGTTGAAAGTGAAACTCTCAGGTTGGCCGCTGCAGGTTTCATGGCTTCCGTTACGTGATGTCAACCTCCCACAAAGGAAGCAGGTTAACAGAATGCGTTATTTGCGTTTAACGCGCCATGTATTTCAAAATTAATCGCATCGATTAATGCGTTAATTTTGACAGCCCTAGTATATTCACTTGCATAATTAATGGATGTTTATTACAGATGGATAAAGCTGTATGCATTTTTCAAAATAATAAAAAATGCTGTTGGTCTGTTACTGTTATTGTAGCATGTTTTGGATGTAAACAAACTATACCTGTTTAGTGTTATATGTTTTTTTTTACGTATGTATTTTAAAATTCATGTCATTGAATGCTCAATGAATTGAACTAGTGAAAACAGGTTCTAGCTCTGCAGTGGTCCCTGTCCCTGGGTGGGGTCAGGGGTCAGATGTCAGCTGACAGTAGAATCTGCTGACAAGGCATTTGTTTTGAGAGGAAGCAGCAGAACTTGAGCAACTGATGTTGTCTACTGAAAGCAGATGTGAGCGATTCTCAACAGTTAGCAGCAGTTTGTGAACTGGTGTCGGTGAGTTGCTGATTTATCAGCTGGAAGCTCTTTGAAAGCGAGCCAACGAGGACTTTCTGTTTTGTTTTGCCCAAAGAGGAACTAAATTCAACAGTGACCCTTGCTACTGCAGCATTTATTAGCGGTAAATAATTGCTGGTAAAAACCACATTTAACCCCCCATAATATGATATTTGTATACGTGACTTTAAATAGTTACTGAAAAGTCATAACTTTGGTTTGAAAATTGGATAAATAAAAAAATTAGGTATGACTGAAAAAATAAGTGAATAATATGACATGGCGATACAGAGGGTGGACAAAACAGGAACACAGTAGTTTCAAACTTATTGTTCACTCAATTAGTCTTATTGATTCTATTCACAGCTCAGTATTTTACTGTAGGAAACACCTTAGGGTTTTCAACCAGCAAGTCCTTCATGCTAGAAACCTGTGTTTGCACCTATGGAAGAGCTTTTTAATCAACCCTAACACACTAGAACCGCCAGTATTCTACTACCTCATACAGGTGGTGCAGCTGTCATTTCATTCATCATGAATGTCTTAGATCCATTTCTGTGTTGAAGAGTCATTGTTGTGTCCTGAATGATGCATTCCTGACTCTGCTAAAGCGAACAACATGAATATTTGTAAAATTGTACAGTTAACTATACTTTCACGAATTACCCTTAGCTATGACCATACTCTTTCCCTAGCCTTAGACAAATTACAAAAAAAAAAATCTTACAATGTATTAGATTTGTGATCGGACTTCACTATGGCTAAGGTTTGAGTAATCAGTATTTTGGAGATATTGAGGTGAACTGCTGCTTCCACACAATAAAACAAACTAAACAAAATAAATCACTATATTCCCTGTTAAAAGTATACTAACTAAATATGTTCAGGAAACTTTCTAGGAAAATAGTATATTAAATAATAATTTAACTGTGAATAAATGCAATACGGTTCTATTTCCCAACATGAAGGTCTAGATGCTGACAGAGCCCTTTCTAAACTGCCTGGCATAAAAACCTACTCAGGAGAAAAAATACAAAAGAAAAACACTTGGATCCTAAATGTTAAAGAAGTGTAGATTTTAACCGTATGCCATGCGTTCATGAATCTGCAACTTAAGCAATCCTTTGGATGTTGGAAAGCAAATTAAAGTGTATTGAGACTGGTGCAATTTTCATACTTTACCCCTGTTGATGTCATTCATTTGATCTCATCTCTCGCTTCTTTCTCTTTTGGTCACATTCTCCTCCAGACTCATTTCCACTCTGTTTGCTGAGTAAGTCGCTGTGTCTGTCAAGTGTCAGTGCAGAAAAAAAAGGAAGAGATGTACGGAGCAGAGAGGAGAGAGTAGGACACAGAGATTAGAAAGATGCAAAAACAGTATGTGAGGTTGCCATAGAAGAGGGAGAGGAGTAAAGGAGATACCCCAATTTTTTTTACTCTGCTGTACCCCTCCTCCTCCTCCTCCTCCTCCTCCTCTGTATGGCAGAGCAGAATGTAGGTCTGCGCTTGCCTAAAGCCATCAGCAACAATCAGTTCTGCCCCAGTTACTGACGCATCTCACAGACTAAACACACACACGCGTACGTCACAACATGCAGAAATACACACGCAAATGCGCACAGAAACAGACACACTTACAATATGCTCGCAGAAACACACACAAACAGAGCAGTCCCAGGAGATCACGCACACACGCCAGCGTACAGAGGCATGATCTGCAGCAAGGCTGTATGCAAACATTTGTAGATGATCATGGCACCCACTCTAACATAGACACAGAGAGAATCTAAATGAACAATAGTAATCTCGCTGAATATAGCGATTTCTTTGCATATTTATGAATTTATGATGACAGCTCATCCTGCTGACAAAGCCTACTGAAATTAAATGCTGAAATGTGAGAAATGCGGATTCATGTTTTACACAATTTGAGGGCTAAATTTTTTAAAAATTCAATTATCTAAAATGTCTTTAAGGTGATAGCAGTGACAGGATATGGAAGGACAATTATGTAAACATTAAATAAAACATTCCAATGGGGAAATAATCAAAAATAAATAAAAGAGGTGTTACGTCCCCTCTTTAAAAATGAAGAGCAACACAACAACCAGGGAAATGCAGGAGTCAATGTGATATGATAAGTAAACTGGAGTTTATTTTAACAGTGCTCCAACAAAAATATGCCACAAGACTTGACAAAACAAGGTGGGAGGAATGGGACAAAGTGGTGATGCCAAATAATTGAAAGTAAGAAAACAAAACAAGGCCTGACTAACTCCTGATAACTACAAAACAAAATCAGGAAACAAAGGCCTAACTGGCTTCTCTACAAACAGAATTGAAATAACTACATGTGTGGCACCAACCAATGAACCTTATCTGTCTAACAGAAATGTACCTATGTGTTGCAGAATGTAGGGTAACCAAACTTACCTAATGTCCCAATCTTACAACCACAGTGTTGCACATAAAAAGTCAAAGACCACCATCAAAAAGAAAAACACAGTTCCAACAGACAGAGCTTCACAAAAGGACAAGATGGCAGCCACTCGCCATCCTGAATGTGGGCCCTTTTAAACTGCAACACACCACCTCTGATTGGCTCAGCAGGTGGAAGTCAGTTCCACAGGTGGATCCAATGAGGTGGTTTACACCTGGAGGAGACAGAAAGGAGGGGGAGGAGAGGCAGAACCACACACACACATAACACAAGCCCTCTGACTCGTAACAGAGGCAATAGATATATGGATATAAGTACATGTTAATAAGAATATAACAGAAAATAAAATACACATAAATAAACAGGAATTTATTTTCATAATTTCTTGTTATTCATTTCAGGGAACTTCAGTAAGAATCTTTAAGTGTTACCTCTATATATGTAGGTTTTCTAAGCTCATAAAGGAAATACCATAGGCCATTCCAAAATCAGCTAAAAATAAACACTGAGTCTGTTTCTAGTTATATCAAGGAGGGTACCAGCTTTGTTTAAAAAAAAAAAAAGCCTCACAAACTTTAATTTAGATTACTTTTGGCACATTGTACTTT
>CAFUXE010000395.1:456518-527161 GCA_903364295.1 Serranus cabrilla
ACTAAAGAACAATAAAGTAAACTATAAATGTATTTTATTGTGCCACTTGAGACAAATGTCCTTCAGCTATATTGGGATTGGCTGCGCTAATAGCACATAAAATATTGTACAGGCAGAAAAAACATGGTGCACTACCACTGCCTTAGAACTGTTGATCTAAAAAGAGAAAATATACAGTGAGCGGCAGTTCTCTGGGCTAGAGGTCAGAGAATGTTTTCATCTGTCAAAAATCCTTCTCTTCCTCCTTTCTGAAACCCAACAAAATCGAGCTTGTGCAGCATTGGATGTCTAAATTTAGAAAACAAAACAAAACTGTTAATCTGTGCTTATATGACGCACTTTTTCACAAACATCCTGAGCTGTAATGAAAAGTCCTCACTGTTGGAATTTCTCTAAATAAATCATTGTGAAGTGACTCATTATGATGCCCATCTGGGCTGCTTTCTAAAGGTCCCATGAGATGGTTTGTGTTTTTATTTCATTACATCCTGTCAGCACAGTCACACAGATTACCTCTGGTTCATACATATATACATTTATTTATTTACCGAGTTCAAGTGTGCTTTTCAAGTAAAAATGAATTTCCCATGACATGATCCTGTTGTTTATGATCCAAATGATACATAACTTTTTAAGAACAATGCTTAGGATAAGGTGATAATGTTTACATAGCTTAAAAGTCAATACTGATACTGATGGCCATAACATAGTAAATATCATTATACTTGACTGATTAGAATTTTAGAATTTGCAAATTGCACAATATGAACAAATTATAAGTTCAGATGACAAAAAATGCATGGAAACATTTTGTGGAAAAATCTATTTTGAGAAAAGAATAAAACCTAAGGATAAGCAATGCCATACAGAGAAAAACAAAGTACACAATGTGAAATAACATGTATTTAAAACAAAGTAGAATGTTTCTATTTCATCCTCTTGCGTTGTCCTGTAAGTGTTGTGGAGTCGCAACCCAGTTAAGATAATTAAGTTTTAACCCCATCTTTAACAAATTACATTCACTACTATGTTTTGGTAATTACACAGCTCTCAGTCGGCTTGAACCATTGGCGGCTTATGAGATAATGGTCCCCTGGGCATAGACATGGACCACCACCTCTCCTACAAAGCAGAAAGACACAGACATTATGGTGGTTTTTGGCTCTTTTTGTTGTTGTTCCTTTCTTATATAGTGTTTTCATGTTAAGGGAGAATTTGTAGACATTTTTGTGACATTACAGTCATTTTATATGTCACTGTGGTCTTTTTGTTTCTCTTTTGCGGCCATGTTGTGTATCTTTGCATCTCTTTGTGGGGCCAGTGCATATCTATCTTTGAGTGATATTTTGCAGGTGAAGGCCAGAAGGGGCCCCTAATCCATTGCTTCAACTGAAATTGTATAATGAGCAGTCTAGTTATAGGGGAAGTACTTTCAAAAGGTCAGTGGTCAGGTACTGGAGCACCTGTTAAAATGGTAGGACAACCACAACTTGCCGCTCAATCGCAACTCAGAAAACTAGCCTGCAACATCCATGAAAGTTCAGAATGTTTAATTGCAATCTGCAGGACACTCAAAACTTTGCTAAAGATTCGACTGAAATCAGAAAAAAAATGCAGCAAAATGTATCAGCGGAGAGCTTTCATTAGTCTCTGATATGTTATTTAACCATACAGCAGCCTGTTTTACAATACTATAACACCTATTCTGAGGAGGTGAGGTTACTGAATGACACATTTTCTATTCAAAATACGTGAAAACACAGGCACATGTAAGACAAAAAACCTGAATGTTAATGCTGGATGACAAAGCGGATGGTGAGGCTAACTAAGCAGGAGAAGGGAGGAGGACATTTACATCAGGGCAACACGAGAGAGGATCTGCTCTCATTAATTTTTCACTTTCATTTATAGTAAATTATTTAAGAGCAATGTTGCAGTGCTTCTCTGATACAGCACGGCCCTCGTATTCATAAGACACCAACAAAGGGACACACACACACACACACACATTCCTTGTTGCACACATATACACAATATTCATAAATTCTCTATACTGTGCGTACATACACTCACTGTTATGCATACAGACACACAAGCACTGTCCCGGGGGAGCTGATTAGGGTAAAATTTGTCAGGCAACCTGCCCTCCCATCCACATATGGGCGATGCATACACACACACACACACACACACACCACTGCCTGCTGTTTTTATATTAATCAGTCAAATATGCACACCATAGAAATAGAATAAGATTTTTCAGTCTAATTCAGTCTATGATGCACACACACTTAGAGCACAAACCTTCCTCCCTGAACTTGGTAAGAATGTCATATTCTGTTGTATTTACCATTCATGCTGTCAAAATTACGCATGAACTGCACTGGGGAAAAAAGAGTCCTGCCTATCACAGAAGACAGACATATGCAAGTGTAGCATTGTGAGAGATACAATATTCTGCACGCATTGTTTTAATTTTAGTTATAACTTGACCAGGGTTCTCTACCCAAGGAGAAAAACTTTTGATTGACTGCCATTCTACAAATCTCTAACTGTATTTCATTTTGACAGACTTTTAACACTTTTCTACAAATACATATAATAACTTGACCTAGACCTTAGATCTGACTCCACAAAGCATTTAAGATTAATAAAGAAATAAATAAAATAAGGCTTTTGCACACATTTTCCATGTGCATTTTGCACAGACTTTTCACCACGCTGCAAATGTACCCAGAGAGCTACTTTTTAAAACAAGAAACTGTATGAAACAATATTTAACATTGTTATACATTATTATACATTATACAATCAAGGAATTACATTGTCAACCACTTCTATCGAAAAGAATAAAGAATAAATGGGAATAAAATGAATAGCTAATAAACATCATTACTGTTCAGTGTCAGTCAATTGCTGTCTATTTAAAAATAAAAATCCCACCTTGCTATGTTTTCCTGCATAATATATTATGTAAAAAAAATTCAGCCCAGCCCATATTGGACAGTATAAACACCAGTACTGATAGGCCTTTGAAATGCCAATATCAGCCAATAATATCAGTCAACCCATATATATCTGTTGGGCTCTAAAAGTAACTGCCATATATTTGTTTATGTGAACATGGCTGCTGTTATGTTCTTATTAAAAAACAGTGAGATCAGGGCACTGCAATACACACTAAGTAGCTCTAGCAGGCCTACCCAGTAAATTGAGATTTCCAACACGTACAAATCATCAAAGTTCTGCGTCATCACTGACAGGTGGAGAGTCTCACAATGGTAATTTCTGCATCTACAATTCTGGGATTGTAATGAGCTCCCTGAGAGCAGACCGGTGCATCAAATTTCAAATTTCACAAGGTAACAAAAGGTACCAACAGAACAAAATCTCTTCTTTGTCTCAGACACATTGTGAAGCAGTGAAGTCTGCCGCTTGGCCCAGATACATCATAGTGTCTGGATACAGCATAGCAACAAGGCAACTGATCAAAGAGTAAAGAAGAGAGGAATGAAAAGAGAAACAGAAAACTGTAGAAACACTGACGGAGAAAATTGTTAGAAAACAAAAACAAGGAGAGTCGCAGAGGGAAATAGGAAGGAGATTAATAGATGGAGGAGAATGTTTGAAAGAGCTTTAAAAGAAAGAGAAGAAGAAAAAAGATGGAGTTATTTTATGATGCAAGCTGATGCTGCAGGAGGAGTTCTTCTGCAGGAAACCAGTGGATCTGGAGAAGAACCAAATCAGGACAACATTCTTTTGCCTTATTTCAGTTTGAGAGATTAGCATCATCCTCTTAAATTTACTGGAATAAACCTGAACCCCTTTGGATCCTGTCCAGTGAGCACACAGCTGCATTTCTTACCAACAGGGTCAGTGCTGAAGAGTTTCAGAAAGATCGTGTTTGGCGATGATTACATGAAGCGGATAATGGTGGTATGTCTAACGTGGCGCAAAAAGCCACAAGTAATGAGACAGGAATTTATCCCCACTCCCAGTATTAGAGCCAGTACTGCAGAGAAAATGCCTCTAATCAACTGTTCACATTTCAACACTTTCCTAGAGTGGCTATAAAAATAAGCAGAATCCTCTCCATCATTTTTCATTGGCCGACATGAAAGATTAAGACGTGACATAACATTAAAATGTGGGCAGTGGGTCGTTTTATTCTCTTGTTGGTGGTTTATTTTCTGCTCTTTTTTGGCAGGCCTTTTATAATAATACATAATTTGTTAAACTCCTACTGATTTCCACCTACTTTGATGTTTCACAGTAGATACAATGCCTGGAGAGAAATCAGTTTTGCTCTTTGTCAAAAAATATCAAAAAATATCAGTAGCAATAAAAATCCGGTGGGAGAAGGCATGGCCTTGCAGCATTTCATGACTTTTGTCCACTGTACCTGTACAGCAGTTGCAATATTTTTCATGGAAAGCAGTTGTCTGTTCATGTCATAGCTGAGTACTGCCCTCTAGTGGTTAATGTATGTGTATGCACCTAGAAAACACAACTATTACAGACCTTTCTCAGAAACCACTGCATGGGGCAGGGCATGATGAAAAAATATTAGAAAACAAGGAAGGCAGCATTTAGAGGTAATTGCATCCACCAGTGACAACTATAATCCTACTTTAATGGACAATAAAATATGACTGAGTTATGATCATCCCCTGCACAGCACTCTGTTTATTGTGCATGAAGCAAAGTTACACATCTTGGGGCTAAACTGCCCTTTTTCATTCTCTCTGGTCCTGTAAAAGGTTCAGTGTTCTGGTTTCTGTATTGATTAAATTCTATGTTCATGGATTGGCTTTAAATTTCCTCTGACCATTTCTGAAATAATGTTGTTTTGACTTAACTAAAGGGAGAAGATAAAATTATATATTTACATGAATGTGTTGAATAATGTATTTAACGGCTATCCAGTCTGTTTGCAATACATATATGATATATATTTTTTTAAGTCTTAAACGCTTCTGATCGAGTATAGAGTTAAATTGTTTTGTTTTTTTATAGCAACTGTGTACTCAGTATTATGGATTGTTTATTCATTTATTTATTTGTTTTTCTGGGGTGGTTTTGCTGTTGAAGATGGCCTTATACTAGTCTGCTTTTATGCAAATTTGTATTTCCTAGAATCAAGAAACACATCGGTGCAGATGATTTCTGAGAGTTCCTTCTAGAGGTCATTGCTATCCTTTTTTAAAGCATCAGAAATTAAAATGCAATTGAAGAAAAACCTGTAAAAATGATCTGAGCAAAGGTTGGCTATCAATGTCAATGTCATTCTGCCTTTATCATTGGTATGATGATCATATAACAACCTATTATTAAAATCTATGATGCCAAAGGCCAGTGTTTAGCCACACATAGAAGACAGTTACAGATGTTTCATAATGTTGCCATTTCCCTGTATACTTTGGCTAAACCATTCAACCACTGCTGTATCTATCAGGTGCTGGTGGCTCCAGTTATTATTACCCAATCAGAAACCATCACATTCCGCAGACCCGCCTTTACTCGGCTACTATTGGTTGTATTTTAATAGTGAGTGGTGTTATGGGCGGGGTTTGTAGCCTTAGTGTGAGTGCCGTCCAGGGGTTACATTACCAGCACCTGGCCCCGGGAGGAGGAAGAGCAGCATCCGTCTCCCTCTCTCTGTCAACGGGTGAGTAAACTACGCTGTAATACTGCATCTCTAACGAGATTATTATCCGGTATAATGCGTATTTTACGCTATTTCATGTCAAAACATCTTGATAACGTTGTACTGTTTACGTATCATCGTTAGAATACAAATGATAATGGTCTTCAACAATAGTTTTTCAATCTACCTTTGTTCGATAAATGGCGCGTGCAAGAGACAAGAAGTGCGAATATGCGTGTTTAACGTGGTCTAAATAAGATTGAAATGTTTCACTTTTGTTGGCGTTATGCAACGGTGGGCTACCCCCCTCCCTCTTCATCCCTCTGTGGGCCATGCTGCCATGCTAAACATGGACAAACAGGAATTCCAGTCTTTTCATCGAGCACGTCGACCTACATTTATGTTGTTTCATGTCGCTTTGGCGTGAACACTGCCGACTTAGCGTTACCTTTGCTCCAGATGTGTGTATGTGTGTGTGTGTGTGTGTGTGTTAGGGGGAGAGAGAGAGAGAGAAAGTGTGTGGAAGAGGGAGATTTGCACTTACAAAGAACACATTTTTTTTTAAGTCAGTTGAATAAGTTTGGTGGCTTGCATCGGTGTATTCAGAGCCTGCTGTCCAATTAAGCTTTATCTAGTTGACCTCCACCCAAGGCTGTTGTTTGTTATGTCACATCTCTATGGACATGAACTCTAATTCCCCCAGTTACCTCATTATCGGTTTATAAATAAGTAGCTTGTGGAACTAAACTACATATTTTGACCTGTCATAACACTTTGTTAAAACAGTAATAAAGGCACTAACCAGTGGAAAAAGATAATGAATATTTATCTTGTTCATAGGTGCCATAACCTATTACCTGTCTATTTGGGTAATACGACTGCATGTAGTTGCACCGTCCTGAAAGGACTGTAATAGTGTACAAAGTGCATTATGTTACCACATAACTGATACTAACCTTACCTTAACTTAATCCTTCAGCAGGCATGGATAGTGCAGTAGCTATGGAGGCCACAAGGAGGCGTACTCAGCACAGTGCCAATGGGAAATCGTCTGAGCAGGAGGAGCAGCCAGCACAGTGGGGGAGAGCATGGTAAGTTAATGTGAAGTTACATGCTGGTAAAGGCAATTATGTCATGTTATATAACAACAAATTTGCCACAATGTTAAGCTTGCCTCCAAATACAGAGTCACAAATTTTTAAAAAAGAAAATAAGTGGAGAATGGAGTAATTTAAGATTACTGCAGACATTTAAAACTCTGACGGTATTTGTCAACAAAATTAGGAACCACTTGCTAAATTTAATTTGGTCTGTAGGTATTATTATGGAATAATAACTTATTAACCCATCACTTTGCTTGTATTAATAAACAATGTGATGATCTCCATTGATGTATTGTCTCAGCACACACTCAAGTGTGGATACTGGGAACATTACAACAAAACTGACCAGAAGCCAAAACTTCTTTCCTGAGAAATTCATTGGCAGCCGCATTTGTGAAATGTTGTTTTAATCTTGTGGTCTTATCTTCTAACACTTAATTTGACTTTCTAATAATATTCAAAACATTAAGATAAGATCATGAAGACCACAGTATAGGTTTAGAGAAATATAAGTTGTCAAGTTAACAATTTGTACATAAATTACTACAGCTTGATTCTGCCATCATGTTCAACTGCCCTCACACTGTATCTGTATGTATATCTGACTCTTTCCCAGGGAGGTGGACTGGTTTTCCTTGTGCAGCGTGATCGGCCTCCTTTGCTTTGCCCCTTTCATTGTCTTCTATTTTGTGATGGCCTGTGATCAGTACCAGTGCTCTGTCACCCAGCCTCTGCTTGAGTTGTACCAAGGAGAGGCCACTCTGCTCTCCATCTGGGCCCGGGCTCCCTCCTTCACCTGGTCAGCTGCTAAGATATATGCCATCTGGGTGGCCTTCCAGGTAAGAAAAAGAAGAGTAAAGAATTTGGGGTGCGTGCAGATTGCAGAAACTGTTCATTGTCTTCAGCTTTTGAAAAATACTAAAACTGTTTGTTGTCCTTTTAGGTCTTCCTGTATATGTGTGTTCCTGATGTGACTCATAAGTTTATTCCTGGATATGTTGGTGGAGTGCAGGACGGAGCACGAACTCCTGCTGGTAATTAACACACATGCCCAAACTCAGAGCATAACATTGTTTAATCAAGAGGTCTTGTGCTACACCAATCTGACCTAATGCTTTAAGAAAGTGATGGAAGTTTGTAACAAAACATTTGATCCCTATGTAAACACTGATTTGACATTCATTATCGAATTATCAAGCCTTTCTTTAAATCTGACCACCTGTCTCCTGATTCCCTGCTGTAGGTCTGATAAACAAGTATGAGATCAATGGGCTGCAGTGTTGGCTGATCACCCATGCTCTGTGGTATGCCAATGCAAACTATTTCCACTGGTTTTCTCCCACCATCGTCTTCGACAACTGGATCCCCCTGATGTGGTGTACTAACATTTTGGGCTACGCTGTGTCCACTTTTGCTTTCACAAAGGCCTACCTTTTCCCCACAAACTCTGAAGACTGGTGAGTACTGATACTAATAGTCGTTTCCTTATCTGGCCAGTGCTATTGATATCATAAAGGCAAATTAGTTATGTACTCCATATTTGTTGTAGTACATTACTGTATCATTTTGTTTTCTTCCCCCTTTTTTTTGTGATTCTGCAGTAAGTTCACGGGAAACATCTTCTACAACTACATGATGGGCATCGAGTTCAACCCACGCATTGGCAAGTGGTTTGATTTCAAGCTTTTCTTCAATGGTCGGCCCGGCATCGTAGCCTGGACTCTGATCAATCTGTCCTACATGGCCAAGCAGCAAGAACTGTACGGCCATGTCACCAACTCCATGATCCTGGTCAACGTACTGCAGGTAAGGTGGAACAAGGATGTAGCTTGAACCAAAATTACTTAATACCCTGAACATGTCTGTGTCCTGATTGTTACGCTGGCTAGCCAACTGACCACAGATATCTGACTGATGTCTTGTCAGCACAGACAATGCAGATTATTAAGTAAGCTGAATTTCAGTTGTTGCCCTGTCTGTTGGCCAAAAAATATCTACAAAAAAAAACAATACAGATGTGTCATGTTGTTGTCGTTTTGTGTTTTCCGAGTACTACGCCAATTCCAGTATAGTTGGGACACGATCTAAAGGAAACAGGATGCAATGATTTCCAAATTCTGTGCTTTGCCTTTGTAAATATGCACTCTGAATTCATCTTATTCTCTTTATTTTTATGTTTTACACAGTGGTTGGTAAAGTAAATCCTTGGTCCACACATTTATAACAAGGGAAATACAATTTAGTTGTAGGTGAAGTTTGAGTAAAAAGTAATACTATCGTATTTCTTTTTCCAAGTTGTTTTTTTTAATACTGTTTGTTTAGTCATAACAATAAAGGAACACTGGCTCTTTTTTTGTTGCAGGCCATTTACGTGTTAGATTTCTTCTGGAATGAAGCATGGTACCTGAAGACCATTGATATCTGCCATGACCACTTTGGGTGGTATTTGGGCTGGGGAGACTGTGTCTGGCTGCCATACCTCTACACACTGCAGGTAACAGACATATACACCTGCTCTCACTAGATCTATTGGGAATCCAGCTGATTTCTAACTCTGCATGGCAACCAGTGACATCTTTCCACTTCCTCTTTCCAGTGTTAGACACAAACAGATATCTGGCGTTGCCTTTAATTACCTAATCAAAAATGTGTGTATAAAACCTCCGGTTCCTCTTCGTTTAAAAAAGAAGAGACTTTAGCGTATGCACTCTTTTTCAAATTTTCAAATATTAGGTTAATTTGAGCAATATTGAATGTAAATACATGTATTTTGGCTCTCCAGGGTCTGTACCTGGTGTACCACCCAGTCCAGCTCTCCGACGCCCACGCCCTGGCTGTCCTGTTGCTCGGCCTGGTTGGGTATTACATCTTCCGCTCCACAAACCACCAGAAGGACTTTTTCCGGCGCACTGATGGATCCTCCCCGATATGGGGCAAGAAGCCAACATACATCGAGTGTGCATACCGCTCTGCTGACGGTGGCATGCACCACAGTAAGCTCCTGACCTCAGGTTTCTGGGGAGTGGCCCGCCACTTAAACTACACTGGTGACCTAATGGGTTCGCTGGCCTACTGCGCTGCCTGTGGCTTCGGCCACATACTCCCATACTTCTACATTGTTTATATGACCATCCTGCTGGTCCACCGATGTGTGCGCGATGAGCATCGCTGCAGCAGCAAGTACGGCAAGGACTGGAAACGCTACACAGATGCTGTGCCTTACCGACTAATTCCTGGGGTGTTTTAAAAAAGGGGGGAGAGGAGTGAGTGGAGAGGTAAGGTAGGGGCTAAGATTAGGATAGATATAGAAATTATGAAATTGGAATGAGGTAGCAAGATAAACATGATGGGTACATACTGAGTGTGTATGTACATATCATACATGTGTAGCCTGCTGTGCCTGAGCATACAGTTACAGACAGTTTATTGCTCTATTTTTCTCTGCCTAACTAAAGGCAGTTTGATATACCAGTCTGCTGCTTTTGTTATGCTGTGACCTTTTAACATATTAACATTTACTAAATAGTACTTAATATTTTTGGAGCTAGTGAGACCATGCACAATTTATATAAGCTTAAGCCCAAATCAGGAACAGATACACTCAGTTCTGTTGTGGACTGTTGTCTATGACTATTCTACACAATACTGTGACATTACCATAATGCAGTTTGCCAGTTTAATAATCATTTATCACGACACGACGGGTTACATTTGATCAACAATGATAATTTGACGTTTTTAATATAATTGTAAATGTATCTCCTGTTAGGTTGTTTTGTCTGGTTAGAAACTAAACAACTTGCTGATGTCACTTGGCACTCAGGTAGCCTATGATGGGGGCTCCTCCTCGTTTTTAGACTAAATGAGCAATTATGAATGAAAACTGGTATATTTATTCATCAACACTGACAATATTATTTTGCTGCCACCCACTGGCTTAATGGACCAAATGTGATTGTTGATCCACCTCATAAAAACTTTTGTATCTTGTAAAGGTTGTCTGAGTGATGAGATTCTAACCACAGGGGAATAGTGTTACGGCAGATTTAGGTAATTGTTTTGTCTTGTTTGTCTCATTGTAGTTGAGAGCAGCATGTTCAAATAGATTGGTTTGGTATCGACAGGCTAAAACTCATTAAGGAGCACTTAACTTAAACCAAGCCACGACTTGTTCACCAAGCCTGCGAAGCCTTTACTATGACAAGTTATTTAGATCAAAGTATTTGGTTTGTGTTAAATCAACATGTTGAGCCGATCAAATGCTAGCCATGTTTAAGATCTATGCTGATAGACATGTTTTCTGTTTGTCCAACTATCACATTTGTTTGGTGTCTGTGATCATTTCCTCATGCCAGCACTGCCTTTTCTACATCCATAAAGGAAAAAAAAGGAACTTTCATTTTTGTTATGACTATTTTCTTCATACAGTCCCTCTAATTTTCTCTTTCTTGCATTCTCTACTCTTTTGATATTCTCCACTTTGATGATAAGTCAGAAAGTTACATTTGAATTTTGATATGCAATCTTGAAATACTTAAAGACAGAGAGCCTCAGTGAACCCACCCATGTGAAAAATAGATGTGTGACTGTGAATGTCAAAGTAATACAAAAGCACAAACAGTATGCAATAATATTAAAGTCCAGTAAAGTCCACCAGTTCTCATCATCAAAATAAAGCCAATGTTATTTAAACGTTCACCACTGGGGGGCAGCAGTTGACAGCTAACCCCAGTGGCCTGCAACCAGAGAGAGTGAGAGTTTTATATCTCCATAGTATAGTTGGAGTGGGTTTCTCTAAAAACATAAACTACACATATTTACTAAAGTGAGATGCAACATGCAGGTATGGATCCGTAGCATTCTTTACAGAGGAAACAATTCAAAACACAAACGTGTGGCTCCCCACACTATCCATTCAATGCTTCAACCTAAAAATGTTTTTGTCATTAACCCAATCCACTGCATTATTCTCTTAATGCACTCACTCCTTTTTAAGGTTGTCCATATCAATACTATCAGAATATCAGTGTATATTACAAATCTTATAGCCATACCAACTAAAGGTTTTCTTCAGGAAAACATTGAGTATGTAGCACAGACAATCCATTGTTCGTAAAGTAAAACTAGTAAACTAGATAAGTACTTAGAGGGTTCAGACTTCTGCCAAGGCCATGATCTATCCCACAGTGTTAACGACAGTGAAGAATAATTTGAGTATTTATCCAGTGATTCAGATCCACTCCAAACATAACGGCTTTTTCCTTAGGCCCATACTACATGCTTCCACCAAGCTTCATGAAAAGGAAAATAAACCAAAAACACAACCTCCTTGTCAGCGTTAATAAGACACGACAATGGTGACTGAAGGTGCTTCTGTACACCGGAGAAGGGAAGGAACCCCTTGGCTACAGTGACCAACATTCTCTAATAAAATAAATATTTTGTTTCTTAAGATCATATGATATGATCAAAAGTTCTAGAATATCTGCTAAATGAATCATGGTGGGATTGTTTCTCCTTTAAAAAAGGTTTTTAGTCTGAAACCTTGATATAACATCCAAAATTCATTGGATCATTGCAAGTGAAGAAATCACAGTTTATGATCTGACAGCTTGTTCTCAAGTGTTTTAGTAATCCATAGCACCTGGTGGCCTATTATGCCATGTAAGCACCGGCCTGTTCCTTGAACCTCACTGTTGGTAGGTCTCCCATTACTGTAATGATACAAGTTATGGAAGTAAATCAGTTATGATAATGGAAGACTCATTGATTCCCCTTGCCTTTGTTCAAAGCTAATGCAATATGCACCAGATTCATGGCATTACATTACATGGATCCAAATTACCATTCATTCTCTTTTCAGGTTAATTGATTCTCATATTATCCCTGAAGGCCAGGAAGTGTTGCGTGAGATTGTGTGATGGCTGGGTTCACTCATAACAGAGTTGACAGATAGCTCTCTGTGAAAGAGGTGGAAGTCTGAAGAGAGGGTGATCTTTTCGTGACGACACTAAAAGCTAGACTATTGAATTTGCGAGTGGGGATCATGCACCCATCCATATAAATGTCCAATGTACACAATAACCATATTGTGGAAGGCCCCTTTTGCAGCTGCACATTTATCTGCAATGAGGGGCAGGTGGGGGTCATGGAGAAAGAAACAGCCGTAGCAGAGTGGGGAGTTTGAGTGAATGGCAGTGTGAATGAGAAGCAAAAAGAGAGTGAAAGATGGGGGAGTAGTTGAATGAGATATACAGAAAGCACAATGGGATACTTGGAGTTGGTGCCACTCCTAAGCCAAAGTTGGCTTGATTTCCTGAGAGGCCAAATTAGTTTTTATTGGAAGTTTGGGGGGTAAGAGACTTGTGGGTGAGAGTCGTAAGCCGGGAGGAAAGGGGCACCACAGAGGGAGGCAAGTACATGATTTGTCAGCAAACTGCGGGCACCAACGATTCACAAGTACCATAAAGTACAGCAGACCTCTAAAAAGCATTCCAGGCCTTTCGAGGTAGACTAATAATCACATTGCGGCGGGTGAGGTTAGATAGACCGGCTGCTTGTGGTTGGTGGCAAAGGACCAATTCTAGTCGTCATAATGTTGATCTCTTGTGCTTGGTTTTGATGGTTACATTTATTGCAAGTGTATTTATTTAATTTCTTCTGCTTCAACAGCCTAGCAACAAAAGCAGCCTGAAGTTTTTGTTTTGAGCCATGCCAGCAGTATTGCTATAGGGATGGTAATGTCTGACAGTCAGCCAGTCCACCACTTTGGTTGAGAAATATCTCAATAATTGTTTGATGGATTGCAATTCAATTGAATACAGACATAATCTATTCTAGACAAAGTGTCCTAAGGAGACTGGGGATCCCCTGACTTTCCTCAAGCTCCAAAATAATGTTGACATTTGTGGTTTTGTGAGATGTTTCCATGTCAACAAGTCCTCCAAACCATACAATCACATATGTTGTTTTTTTTAGTACCCTCTAATACAACCCACTGGAGCATTTCCAGAATTATCACTCTTACTGGTGGCAGGAGATCAACAAATCCTCATACATACATGTATCATCGCCATTTCAAACACATTGATAATGTTGTGAAAATGTTTAGGTAAAAAACGGTTTATCTAAGGTTAGGAAAAATGGGACATGGTTAGGCATTACAAAACATATTTAAAACAAAGTCAAATAAATGCACTTAACCACTGTAAGTGAGGTAATTATAGCGGACATGACTGCAGGTAGTGAGGTTGTTACACTGGTGACATAAAGTGTGATGCATAGAAGTTAAGTTACATTACTTCTAATGATATTAGTACAATATAATTTTTGGAAAAAAGAAATAAACCCCTCAGAGACAATGTGTTGAGATAGATGAGTGGATCGGACATGAGACTCACACTTCTTTATATTCTTGAGTATCGTTTGGCTGTAATGTGGCAAAGATAACCCCAAACATGTCATGACCCATAATATATGTCCCATCATATAATGAATTTGTTCCTCAACAACTGAAAATCAACTCGATCCTAATGGTTCCAGACCAAGAAGCATCCGTCTTTAGCCTAAAGCCAGACAACACGTCCCACCTAAACTCTAAAGAATCTTCCTCTATTTTGCTCCTGCAGACATATTCAAACAGGTCTTAAATTGAGAAAAGGGGGTCCACCGAAATAAGCTGACAGAATCCCACACCTACATTTCAGGCTTGACTCCTTGTAAGTCACAGAGAGAGTTGAATTAAAAAAGGATTAGGAGCAGAGAAAGAATTAGAGGGATTAAAAAGGATTCCCAGGCCGTGCCACAAATCCATAGCTGATGTGGTAAAAATTATTGGTTGTAGATGCTACATCTCATATTAACAAGGCTTGTGAGGCGTAGAGGCACTCTCTTCACACACCAGCGACCACACCAGCAGGAGCTCAGGCACCAAATTGCTCATATTTTACATGTTTGGAGTGTGGGAGTTAAGGGCCTGACTTCCTTCTACTTCTCTTGTGTTGATAGTCAGACTCCACTTTAGAACAGCTTGAATCCTGCATCGCTAACACCGAGCCAAATTGAGCTTGACAGAACTGCAGGGGAGCTGCTGTGGCTGTAGTTACACTTACACTGTTTACCAGATTATAAATGACTATGAGAATCAGCAACATTGAAGTTTACGTACAACACATCCAGAGGACAGAATGAGGAATTTACTCAGAGATACAAACACCATGACCTGTTTAAGGGTTGTGTTTGGTTGCTTAGGGAACAGACAGACATGTGTTTGTGGACGTGTGTGGCAGAAGTGCGCAGGGGACAGTCAGTTGTCCAGTGGGTAGGGAGTAGGGTAAGGGATAGTAGCTGGCATTGGACTTCGGAGATTAAGCTGTCAAACTGGGCAGGGCATGAACACCAGGATCACCCTAACCGGATTTTCCCAGCCTCACCATGCCTTGCCCTCCTGAGGAATTAGGGTTGTTGGCTGGCACGGCTGTAAGTGACAATGTCAGTGGGCGATAATCATTTCAGACTGATGCAGGACTCATTTATTCAAGACTCTTACGTTTAATGACGGTCTCAAGCAGAAACAGAAAAAAATGTCTTTGTGCACATCACACACATGCATAGAGACTTTTTGCCAAGTTTGGGTGAAACAAAAGGGACATTACATCTGAGGAGGAAGTGGAGTTTGGGGTTGGGCAATTAATCGAAAATTAATCGAAAACCAACATTCAGAACCTAACTGACGTAATCTTGCCCTTGATGATTTTTTAAAAATTATTTTCGGGGTCTGTCCAATTGAAGCAACATGAAGTAGAACTCAAAGACTGAGTGATGCTTTAATTTCAGTTAAGGTATTTAATAAACAACCATAAAATAGTAAATAGTGTTTCCTTAATTTCTTTAAAATCACAAAGATGTACACTTTTTCTGAAGAAAACATATCTTAGGTTATAGCATATTTACAGCAGACACCATGTCAGTGAACTATGGAGGCAAAAAAGAAAACAAAATAATTGTTAATTAATCGTAAAATGTTCAACTAATGGTGATATTGATTTTAGGTCATATCACCCAGCCTTACTGGGTATGCTCTCCTTTTACACTTACAGGCTTAAGTCTATGATCTTAAGTAAAGTAATGCTGCATTCATTGGTTGGTATTTCAGTACACACACTTAATTAATAATAATAATAAATCAGATTTACAGCGCTTTTAAAGATACACAAATTGTTTTTTTTAATGATTTGAAAAATAAAATTAACATAAAGAAGAAGAAGACAGAATGAGGACATTGCTGGTGGGTTTGATTCAGGTTTGATTTCAGACAGAAATAGACAAAAGCAGCCTCTCATTTCTACTTACCACCAGCTGATTTACACTTGTGGCTGGCAGATTTATCAGCTATAGCTAGCAAACTAAATCATATAAACTAAAATTAACTGTTTGAACAATTGCTACATAATATTGTGCTGTCAGACTAACGCTGTCTTCCTATATTAAGATGAACTGTAAGATCAGACAGTTTTTTCGTCCTACCATATGGCTGTACGCCTGTTCAAAATACTATATTATCAGGTTTTTGGAGATGTGAGGGACCGCCAGCTTAAATGACCTCTGTGGTCAGCACCGCAGAGAACAACCTTATCTCAGCAAAGCCTTTTTGAAATTTGCCGCCTGCTCTGGTGTGTCTGTAGCGGTTAAACATGAGATATCATTTTTGGGGAGTATATCTAAAGGGCAGTCTTTGGTCTCATATCTACAATTAGTGACACACATTCCAAAAACAAGCTGAGATGGTGCTTCACTTATGACATACTTTTGATTTAATAGTTTCATACAGTTTCATACTGCATAGTATGCACTGGATACTGTGTTTCTCAGCAGTATGTCTTTGGCAGTTTTGAATACAGCCTCTGTTTATCTGCTCGGCATTACATACTTATTTACAGAGGGATTTCAGTATGATTCATTATGTGATGTTACAAAAGGCTTTGACGACTAAATTAACCAAATGTGACTGGAGTTACTGGAGCGTAAACTTCCCTAAATCCAAGGAAAAACACTAATGGCTTAAGGTCAGGCCTCCTTTCGTCTTGATAGTTGTTTAGGCTAATTGAAAGACGCCTCAAAACTGAAGTGAGGCTGAGCAAAGCACTAAATTCCTAATAACTCCAGGACCGCCTCTCTGCAACGGCCCTGACCTCTGACATAAATGGCTTTCCTTGAGTAAAAGTCCAAATGCTATGGCATCCTTATAGCTTCCAACTCCCCTGAGCAGATACGCAGAAGAAGATGCTGAATGAGCCCTGCTCTTTTCTCTTATCAATTAGCTGACTGGTCTGAACTGGACCTAATGATAATTGAAGCGGCAGAAGCGCCTCAGACAGCCACTAATAGCTTTCTCTTTAATAAATCACAAGGGGCAATCACTCTTCCATTACCTTCAATCACACTTGCCACAATCACACACCATTAAAATGCTGCGCTGTATAGATTATACATGATGACAGCAATCCAATTGGTCTTCTTTTCTATTATCTGAAGTAAAACCAGTGGCTGGTGTGAAGTCAGCAATTTTAGTCACACGTGCGCCTCATTCCTGTTCGGTCTTGCCTTTTGTTGGCAGTCAAGCTGTGTTTTCTTGCTTTGTTTCACACGTTAACCACACCGCTCCCCACGTTCCATCTATTCAACTAGCCGTCTTATTGCTGAGACCAGCTCTTCCTCGCCACATTATTAGCTTTGACCTTTGTGCGTCAGTTCCAGCGCTGATATGGAGCCAGGGAAACTCTGCCAGAACCTGAGCCAGAAATAAAGGGCTAACACATGTTGCATTTTATGAACGGTCCAGCCATGGAACGTACTTATATAGTGATGAATACAGCTCTGTAGGGACTTTGAAACCATGCTAGGCTCTCCACACACAGACAGTCCATTCCCATCCACGCCCTGCAGCTCTCCCTTGGCCCGATCATGAACTCTGTCCATCTATATATCACCCATCAACTCACAGCTCGCTTATTCCCGTTCCCTTCTTCACCTTCATGCAGCCTGACCGTTTCAAACACATGCTCTCATCCACACCCTTAATTTGACCTTGATCCCCCACTCTGCTATCACCAGACTGCAACTGCTGTGGTCTCACGCTGCATGATTCCTCCTGTGTTACTGGTATCATCATTCCTCCTCTGACTCTGCCGCTTATTCATGATCGGATCAAAATTCACTCCCCTTCTTCTCAATGTGAACTTGTGGTTAAAGGAGTTGTGTTTTTTCTAGCTGATTAGTTCTTTTATGTTTTCTCAGCAGCTTGTGATAAATTGGTCAACAGCTGTTGTTAAACTTGTTGTTCTTAGATTCGTCAGATGCTGTTTTTTGACAGACACAAAGACATTCTTAATACTAGCTGATAGTAATGGCCGACTTAATTTTTTTATGTTTGACCCCCACTAGATACAGTATAGTGCAGATTGCTGATAGATTACTTTGGAACATGAACTGTATATTTTCATTGTTTCTACTGTCTACCTCATCATCGTCAAATCAAAAATACAAAGATCCTGAGCTATAAAATCCTGTCGTATCAGATTATAAGCTGCTCTGAAGGATCTGTCTGCGGTTAACCAGACACTGTACCTCGCTCTGAACCAGCACAGTCCCCATCCACAATAATCCTTTTTACATTGATCAATGTCTGAGCTGTCTGATGCCTGACAGACCTACTTCCATTTCTGCTGTTCGATGGTTTGCAGACTCTTTGTCTTTAATTTAATTCATCACTGACAACTTCCAGAGGCGGTGTAGGTGATCAGATATTCCGCTCATCTTGGGTGGATTTAATATATTTTTTAACCTCTGTCTAATTATAATGTGAAGTTGCTGTCTGCATGTTAATACCTGGTGAAAAGGGACATGCTGTGGATGAATCATTTCCTCAGACTGGACTGAGCTGGAATAGTTTATTCCTCTGAGTACTATATTATCAGTGGTCTTTACATGTTATAACATTAGACTATAAATCTTTCAGAGCAGCAGTGGCAGTGGATGAATGGACTTCCACAGAGTCTGTCCTAACAGTGCTGTGCAGAGCAGTAGGATGTGGAAGGTATTGTCATGAGCCACTCTGTGCTTCCTTTCTCCACTTCCTACTTCCTGTCTGGCCAGTGCCACTGCAAAGCTAGAGTATTCCTCTGTCCACTGTGTGTGTGTATTGCATGTGTGTGTGTGTGTGTGTGTGTGTTTATATTTATTTAGTTTTGATCTCCAGGAAAAGTCCCTACTTCTCCTGTGATTCAAGAAGTGTCGCCTGACCCACTTTTTGCACAGCTGCATGCATATATTCCCGTCTGCAGGATGTACAGTGTGTGTGTTTGTGATGGTGGTGTGTGGGTGTGCTGATATGATAATATTATCATACCTGTATGTTTGCACAGGTAGAGGATGAGGACAGATAGGCAGGCAATGGGATATAAAGTCATATTTACATTCTATCGGTGCTGCTTAGTAAGCTGTTTCTGCAACAATAATAGCCATGTTTTTCCATCCACATGGTGTTTTACAGTGCATATGAAATGTATTCTTTCCGGCAGGTAGTTTTCATGATTTGTATCATTAAACACTGAAATAAAGAGCATGTGAGAATATTTCAGGGGTGTTGCAATAAACCAGTATTAACTATTACTATTATTGTAATTTGTATATGAAGTATCCATATCATGTTAATAATACAAAAATACTGTGAATAATCCAGCGCCTTTTAACTCATATTTGTTTTCTTTCATTTTCATTTTGTTATGTGGTTATCAATCAAATCAAAATTACTTTATTTATCCCTGAGGGGAAATTCAGTTAGTCTGTTGACTCTGGTATTACACAGCCTGATGGCTGTTGGAGCGAAGGATCTCTTGAATCTATCCGCAGCAGAGAGTGGAGCCGTCCACTGCTGCCTCTCCGATCCACAAAGGTGCTGTGCAGCGGCTGATCCGGGCAATTCATGATGGTCTCCAACATCTTCATGGTGCATCTCTCCACCACCTCCTCCAGTGTGTCCTGTCTGGCTCCAATCACTGATCCAGCTCTTTTGACCAGTCTGTCCAACCGCCTTGCATCTCTGTGCCACCAGACTCTAGTTTATGAAAAAAGAAACAAAACATACAGTGAACAAATTAAAGAAGAATTCGAAAGACAGCGTTGTTTATTCAGATTTTAATAGATCCATCCATCCATTTTCATCGGCTTATCCGGGGCCGGGTCACAGGTGAAGCAAAGCATTCCAGGCGTCCCTCTCCCCAGCCTTAACGTCCAGCTCCTGATATTGTTATTGTACTTTTTTTTTCTGCCACAATAATTGTTTTGAGAAAATGTGTTAAATTTAAAGCCCTAGGTTGTTTCTTGGCACTGAATAATCAATTGATCTATTACTTAATATGGTGGAAGTGTATAAGGGCTAACAATATTATAATATGAGCATATGATTGATGATTCCATGTCTCTTAAGTAAGCAGCATTTTGGGGGGTTGATACTGTTTGTAATAGAGATTTGGTGCTAAATTAGCCATTCCTGATCACTTGGACTTGGAAAACTGGTCAAGATGCATCCAAAATACCACATTAATGTCTTAGAACGGCTGCAATTGCTGCTAAAGGTGCATCTATTAAATACTGACTCAACTGCGATCAACTAAACCCCTTTGGAAATAATTTATTTTTCCTGTTGGTCATTGTAAAGAAAGCCACATGAAATCCTCTTTGATTCAACAGGGAGGTTCTATAGGCATGTATGTATGTTTGTATATGCATGAACACACTTCTGTCTCCTCTGTCGTCCCGTCAGGCTAAACGGGCCTCGCTGCTGATTCCCATCAGCGGCTGCCACAGTGATCTAGTGGCTGGGCTTTGTGGGCGAGCTACTTTTAGACGAAGGGAATGTCACTGGATTTATGTGGCAAATGCCAAAACAGCTGCTGCCATGAATAGCTGAATGAGGCCTCGTAGTTAATATCCACATCCAGACAGTGCCATTCAGGAAATGTTGCAGGTGAAGGTTAAGACAATAGAAAGTGAACACATACATTAGTATAGACACTGTGCTGTGATTGTCTTGACACTTGAAACGTCTCGCTTAGTTTTTATGTCCTACTGAAACACATACACACTTAAATACACACACACACACATACCCACACACTAGTTTCCTCTGTCAGCCAGCTGGCACACTGCCCATCTGAGTCCATTCTAAGGCCTGTCTGCCATTTATGTTCCCAGCTCGTCCACAGGCCTCCCTGTGAGTGTGTGTGTGTGTGTGTGTGTGTGTGTGTGTGTGTGTGTGTGTGTGTGTGTGTGTGTGTTCCTGTGGGCCAGTCCTTTGGCACACATAGGCACATTTCCACACCCAGTTCCCCTACAGCTCCATCCGCACACCTCTCCATTCACACTGTCACAGTACGTCACACACACACATTGGCGGGTTAATCGGTTATTGTTACTGGAAGTGAGCTGCGGGCGGAGTCTGTGCGTGGGAGGGAGTGCGTACGTGCATTGGTGAGAGTGTGTGTTTAATTGACCAGATGATTCATACAATCAATAAATTGGACACTGCTCAAGCAAATGAGGCTGTTTTCAACTATTCTCCATTACTATCTCTTCTTGATTTTTTTTCTTTTCTTTTTCTCTTTGCTCATCCTGCCCCAGTATCAGTGAAGATCAAAAATAAAATCCACTAAAGAAGAATCTCCCCCTGCTCCCTTTTAACAGACTAATGTACAGCTAACTGCCAAACTTTGCCTGGGAAAATGTAGGCTTCTACAGTCTGAGTATCGTAAATCGTTTCCTCTGAATCCAGAATGAAGGAATTAAGAGTAAGAGAAAAGTATTAAATAAAAGTACTAATACCACAGTGTGAAATCACTCCACTACAAGTGAAAGTCCTGCAATCAAAATGTACTTAAGTAAAAGTACAAAAGTATCAACATATAAGATACTCATTATGCAGAATGACCCCACTCAGATTGTTATATATATATATATATATATATTTTTTTTTAATTATTATTACTGATACATTTATGGAAGCAGTGTTTTCATTTTCTCAAGGTAGGCCTCATTTGAACTTGTTAATATAATGTGATGTGGTTTGATTAAAAAAAAATATGTCTAATCACTTTAAATTGACCATGTTTTTCATGTTACATCTTGACCTGAAAAACAATGTAGTGGAGTAAGTAGTACAATATTATATCAAAATATAGTAAAGTAGAAGTATAAAGTAACACAAAATACTCAAGCAAAGCACAAGTACCTCAAAATTGTACTTAAGTACAGTATTTGAGTAAATGTACTTCTTACACCACTGCTATATAGAAATATCCAGTCTTATCGCAGATGATCTGTGTTGCTAATGTAGGTCATATAGAAGCATCAGTATTAGATTACTTTAATGCATATACAGCAGCAGGATGGTGTATGTGTACAAACACATAATTAAACCTCCTATGTTTACGGTAATGTAAGAACATTGTGTTTTCAATAGTTTTTGGAGCTCTAAAACAGAATAATTAGATCTATAAGGCTTTAGATATACAGACAATACTTGTTAGTATAAATTACTCATTGCTAGTGCCGGCCTTTTCTTGAAATTTGACAAATAAAGAATATTTCCAGCTTTATCTTTAAAGCAAAATAAGCTGACAGGAGTTTGTGCAATGTTTCTAATATCACCTAATTCCATGCCATCTGAAGGTGAAAACAAGAGATAAACCCTGACAGGCTTATACAGAAACAGCCTTGGTTTTGTTTATGAAATTAACAATATTTATTATATCCCCTCTGCTGTCTAATCCTGCACAGCAGCTGATACATCCCAAGGAGGTTTCATGAGTTACAGTGCAATGCTGCATTTTATTCTTTATGTCAGACACAAAATCTGAAATCTAGTGAGAAGGTTTAGTAGAGACAGAAGAGAGAGATTATAAGTCCTAAAATTGATCCAAAAGTCACAGTGACATATTAGTTTTACTATGAGTGACTGTCAAAGTGGGAGCTGGTGTATCTGTCTGCGTGTGTGTGTGTGTGTGTGTGTGTGCATGTATCCCTTTATAAATCTGGGCTGTTAAGAGAAGATGGAATATATAATGCATTATGGATCTTGTAACCAGTGTTACCACACACATGCAAAAATCAATGTTACACACAATATGGAGCCTTTATGATCCCATATGCAGTAATCTCATTACAAACGATGTTAACAGTAATCAGACCGGTAATCAAAGCTGTGCCCCTGCTTCCTATGAGTGCACCAGCATCCTCTTCTCTGTGTGCCGCTGCAGAACAAAAACTACTGAGAGGAAAAGAGATGAGAACAGAGACGGCAGACGGACAGTCCTTCTTTGCTTACTTGCTTCAGCTTAATTGTATTACTCAGCAGGAATGAGGATGTCTACCAGATGATGTACTGTACCTCGTTTGTCTTGTATTTTTATGTCCGTACACCTTTTCCCATTCGCCTTTAATTATTTGGTTTGTAATTTATGTTTTCACCCTTGTTTTAGTCCTAGCGTTGGTTCAAGCAGAGACTGTACTGTTTATAGCTCACTTTTATTAAAGACATATTTATGCACTGAGTTAAAACCTTTAATACGGCAACCCTGTTAGACTAATCAGGTGCAAAAACACAGAGGCAACATGTATTTGAATAAATAAAAAAAGTATTGTGCTATTGATGATAAAAATGTTGATATTTAATTGTCACCTGTTTTAGGCTATTCAGTGTTTTTAATGACATATTTTCTGTAAGATGTACAGTTTTAGTCAGATTCAAGACTTTTAAAATATATATATATATCATTCTTAGGTTTACTTTTAATCACAGCAGGTCTGTGCATAGTAGGATGTTTTTCACATGAAAAATAGTAAATCACTTTAAGAATGTTCTTTTCGAGAACAACAAAAGTTATAGTCAATTTCTTTTAAAGGGTAAAGCTGTTGATGTGTATGTTCCGTAGTTACAAGTTTTCTTCTCATTCATCAGATTGCTAGTGGAGAAGGTGACATTTTGTTAAACTAGAATGCAGCAGTTCACACACACACACGGTGCCCAGTCTGTCCTCTGTGCTAATAGACTTCCTTTCCTCAGTAAATGTGGCTGTCATTCTCAAGCTGGGGCTGTTTAAACAGAGTTGCTTACTCACTGTCACTGTCAGGACAAAACTGCTGCAAACTGTCCTCTCCACTGCAGAGCAAATGCTCTCTTTATTCACTAAAACACTATTCACTGGGTTTAGCTTAGACTAAGAGCTCATACGGTGGATAACATTAACTTAAAACTCTTTTAGGAAAGAAAGCATCATCATAAGAAATATGCGTATGGAATAATGAACCACTTCAGCTAAAAAGACGAAATCGCCAATGGGCTCCACTGCCAATTTGGCATGATCAATCTGCGAAAAAAATCCCCAGACTGATAAGAATGTTACCGGACACACAACAAAAACTAGGGCCACAGAAATCCACCAATGGCCCCACATTGACCAGCCGTTGGCCTGATGTGTCAGAACCTCAAGGCTGAAGTCAGCAGCAGGTTAGCTTAGCTTAGCATAAAGACAGAAAACCTGCTAGCTAGCTTTTTCTGCAAGTAACATAAATCCATCTAGTTGTACAACTGCAAATTGTCATTTCTACACTCTGGTTTGTGCTCTGATGGAATTAAAGAGCTATACCATGCTAATTAGATCTGCTAATGAAGGTTAGCTGTTCCAGTATTTATGTAATGTAACCTCCTGCTGTTGGTTGTAGCCAATGTTCGCTATATTTTGCAAACAGATATATTCGTGGTATTGACCTTCTCATCTACATCTTGGCAAGAAAGCAAATGAGGATATTTCCCCAAAATATGGACATTTTCCTTCAGAAAGAATCAGACTGGAAAAAAAGTGTTTGCTCTGGAATGAGAATTACCTTCTTAGCATTTTGCACCACCTTCTAATCTAACCATTGGATTGTTTAGTGCTGCTTTATAGAGGCAATACAAAATAAAGATGGCAAGTTTTAGGCTTCATTCATCTTCTAGAGGAATTGTGATGACATCCCTTTTGTCAGAAACGGCAAGGAAGCATGTGCAGAACAAAACATAGCTGTATTATCAGAAATGAGGAAGCCAGACGGGTAGAGTAATTGTGACGAGTGATTGAAAAAAAGAAGTGATGCGTCTGAAAGGAAGTAGAAGAAAAGAGACGGAACAAGTGAAAAAAAGAGAACTGGACAGCTCAAGGACACGTCCTCTTTGTACTTTTTGTCACTTGTCCAAATTTCCACACTTGAGAGTCTAAGTGGAAATAAATCAGCTGACAGGCCAGCATGTGAATGAGAATCAGTGGTGTTTGTGTGTGTGTGAGATAGCTGGAGAAAAAGTACACACTCATTTATTTCCGTTGTATCGGACAGATTGTGAGTGAAAAACCATCCGTCATCTCGGCCCCCCCAACCTGACTCCACCTCCTCGCTCTTCATTCACATTGCCCCGGCCTCAACAAGTCCCGTAAACCTGAACAGCCATAATTGGTGAACTGTCTGCACCGGGCGACCGTCACATCAGTCGTCTGTCCGCCTCGCTTTGTGCTTTGTTCCCTCTAATTTGGGGGGCTTTTTGTTTTTCTTTGAACATCCATCTTAAAGTATCATTTCATTTTTATTCCCCGCCAGTCCATCTATCACACTCATTGGTTTATCCCCCTCTTTCAACCTCCCATGTCCTCTCTTTCTGCGTATTCATTTAACTCTGTGGCCCAACGTATTGTGGTGAATGCTAATAGGTTCCCACGCTCACAAGGTACAATATAGTGAAGAGTAAATGACTGTGTGTGTGTGTGTGTAGGAGGCTGGGCAGTCAGTCCACAGTTCCATTAGCCTGATGGAGTTTCTATTAAATTAGAAACTCTCTCTCTCTTTCTCTCTCTATCTCTGTCTCTCTCTCTCTCCCAATCACATTAGTGCTCTTATCTCATTTGTGGAAGCTCTGCAGGCAGTGAGGGGAGGGGGCAGTGGAGGGGTGGAGTTATGATCTGGAAGCGGACAGGAAAAAGGACAAGCCCTTGTAAATAGAGAGAGGCAGGGCGGGCAATTGATGTGTATCTACAGTATGTATGTGTGTACATGACATGACAATGTGTGCACATGTTTGGTATGTATAGAGTCGTGTGTGTGATGAGTGTCATTTTTTCGTTGTCAGAAAATGAAAATGGTCGATCAACAACTTTGACAGGCACTGCCGCCTTTAATGCTGCCTGATGAGAAAATGCAGCACAGAGCGGGTGAGATGACTCGCGTGTGTGTGTGTGACTGTAATTCTAAAGAACAGATGTCAGTGAAACACACAATGTGGACAATTTGTCAGTTTGTTCTTGTGGGCTATTCTAGGATTTGAGTTGGGGATTGAGGTTACACTAGTTTGGGGTTAAAAGGGTTAATTTGACAATTAAGGAAATATTTGTTTTCTTACTGAGAGTTAGATGAGAAAATCCATAGCACTCTCATGTCTGCTCAGTAATTACTGAGCTAGAGTTAGGAGACGGTTATCTTAACTTAGCATAAAGACCCACAGCTGGAGGACACACAGAGCACAAATTAACATCTCATCTGTTTAATCTGCATACAGAAATGTAAAAACAACAGTTTATCTGCCTGCACAGCCCTTCAGTGCGGTGTCTGCTGGTAGCCTGGCAACCTCAGAGTGACGACAACATCCAGATAAGTCAATGCACCTGGCTACCTACCGGCGTAACTCACTGTACAATCTGTGGATATGAATGCAATCTGTAGGCCACAGGACAAGATTTCAGAAGTGTTCTGGTTTCCATTTGTGGTCCGAGTACTATTAACCAATCATGTTTGAGCAGGTTAGATTGCATGCAGATAAATAGTCAATGTGGAGAGCAAGAGGTGGAACAAATTGACAAAAATCTCTTAAGCCATTGCCTAATGTCTGATGACTCTTTAGCTTTCTTTTCTTTCTTTTTTTATGTTTCTGCTTTCATATGCAGAGAAACAATCTACTCGTGGACAGCTTCTCTCATTTCCAACTCTACTCAATCTTAAATTTCAAACAGTCTGTAAACAATAGTTGTATTTCCAGCAACAAATTTCTATGCGCATTTAGAAAATTTGCATTAGATGGAAAAAAGCTTGATGGAAACCGAAAACTCAGCAAAACACATTACATTTTTTACACTCACTTGATGGTTTTTGTCTTTTTCCAAGAAGTAGTAAATGTGTAAACAGGAGATGGAAACACTTTTTCCTGAATAACTTCTGACGTAGTGAACATTTAACTCGCTCTGCCGGTCAAGAGCTGACATGAAAGAACAATAAGTTGTCTTATTGAATCTAATTCCCGAAAACTGGTTGATCAAAGTTGTCAGATAAGCTTTTTTTGTTGGTGTTTTTTTCTGTCTTGCACATTCTCTACTTCTTCTACTGTTAACTGGCGGATTACACTGCCATCTTCTGACAAAAGTATGTTTATGCAGCTTTGTTTAATCGCTCTCAACCAGTTGATGGAAATGTCCCTATTTCAATCTTTTTTGTGACATTTAAGATTTTCGCTTCAAAACGTGCTTAGACTTAATGGAAACACGGCTATCAACCAGTGCATGGAAGAAGAAGTCTTGGCCTGGATATCTGCTCTCTGGATATCTGCTGGCTGTACCAGAATCCCAGAAATACTGGCCTTTGCCCCCAGAGGCTAAATCAGACAGAAAGCCAATGAGTCCTGATACTGCTCACTGTAAAACCACAATTTATCTAGCTAAGTTGATTGCCTCCTAGCTCTGGCTTTATACTTAACATACAGACACTGAAGTCGGATCAATTTCATCTAAGTCTCAGCAAGAAAGCAAATACACACATTTCCCTAAATAGCAAAGTGTTCTTTTAAACAAAAGTGTTTGTTTTTTCCTATAAGTAAGTTTTACTATTGGGGAGGCCATCAAAACTATGAAAAAACATTTAATTTCCCAATGCCAGTGTTCTTTGACCAAACATTATGGCTGTGTCTGATTTACTCAGTCCGTTCCTTTCATCTGGGAGCTGTCTCAATCTGCCTCATATTACCATGTTTGCACAATGCATCCCAATTGTATAAAATAACAAAACAAACAAAATTCTCACTGGACATTTAGACAACAATAAAACAGGCAAGCACAGTCTGTAATGGGCTGTATATGGAACAGTATGTATGCTTAAGTATACATAAAACCCCAGGGTGGACAGTAAAGTAATCTCCTGTAAACCTGTTTATTCTGTGGGGTTATTTGAGGCAATAGATGAATTTGGGGCCTCACAATCTCCACCAGCCACCCAGGGGACCCAGCCCAGATGACAGAAGAAAGAACTTTGTGGGAACTAAACAAAAGATGTAGTGAGACGAGAGAGGAAAGATGGACACATGGAGACAGACTGGCATGAAGACCCACCAAACTGAGACAATGTGTCCCTGGAATGTATAATTATCAGTGCGTGGGTGTGTGCAGGCGACAGTGAGCCATTAGCCAGGTTTAAATGAAGGTCTACATCAACAGCAACTATTCTAATAATGACTGCCTTGGTCACAGACAAACTAATGTACTGGTGGCGTCTGCTGTGTCCTATTGTGTTTATGTGTGCGTATGGCTGAGTAAGGAAACAAACCTCTTAAATTGTCCAAGGTGACACTGGGTCTCCACGTGCAGACATCCCTTATAATGTGATCCTGGCAGCGATAGGGTTTCTCTGTTCTGCTGAGTGCTATGGTACACACACATCTAAGTTATCAGTCACAACTTATCTGCCTTAATACATGTTCATTTAAAAAACTTTTACAGTGTCATTTCCTTGCATGTGATTATATGTTGCTCTGTTAGCTTTTCAAAGAGGAATTTTTATATTTCTGATAAATAGTTCCTCGTTAAAGTAGTGTCTCCTTACAGTACAAACAAGTGACCTCATGTACAAGCATGCAGACAGACACACACACACACACACACACACACACAGTTTTAGAAAAAAGTCCCTCACCTCTAAATCAGTCAACCACATAGATTAGATCTTAAACTTCAGTGGTTACATCATCGCTTATACCGTATCCGTTAAACTTCTGTGATTGGTTAATGGTTAATGTGTGCCATTCTTTGTCTCAATAATTAACCTGCTCTCTTTGTTCTCTCTCTCCCCAAAGACTTTGTTGTTTAAGACCCTTCATGTTTTTCAGCCTTTCTTCTTGTCAGCTGTTTCTGATTTTTTTCTCTCCCTGTTATTATATTCAAATGTCTTTCCTTACACAGCACATAATCTGTCAAACCCTGACAGTAATTCAACAAGCCATATAGTAGTATTAGTAGTATCAGTAGTAGTTGATGTAGAAGTTTTAATTTTAAGGCTCGGTCACATGACACTTTAACATGGTGAAATGCCACAACAAAATCAAATTATTCCAAATGGATTTGCTGCAATCAATTGATTCACTCGAGGGAGAAATACATCAGCATTATATTTTCACATTGAGTTCTATGTGGCCAATGGACCCTCCTGACAGTGCTGATGTTTAAGCAAAAATATTTTAGTTAGCTTAGCTATGTTGTAGGCTAGCATCCATTTTTTAAATCCACCCTCTGTTAGAGAATAAACTGCAATACTAAGGAGGAATGGTTGGTTTAATATATGACTTCTTCTTACTTGAGCTGACTAACGAAAAAAATGTCAGGGACGTCAAGTCAAGTTTTGTAAGATGTCATTCGAATTGTTGTGCTTATGTTTTTGCAAGATATAAACATTTTTAATAAAAGTTTAATTCCTTTGTAATAGTCAGTTTTCTGTTTTAACAATTGTTTGTTGTGGTTCAGTGCAGCAGTTTATCACCTCATCCACTATTCCATCCTTTAAAAATAATGTTTTATCTTTCATTTCTGCTGAACTTTCTTCCACATTTCTGCTGCACTGATCTCACTTCCAGAGGATTATTAATGAAGAATCTAATCTAACCTGCAAATGTTTGTTCTGTACAAAATTGATTCCTTTTTTTCTCCAAGCAGTTGATGCTTAGGAGAGAAACAGTTCCAGTCAGGGACTGAGCAGCGTTAGAAATGTCTGGTTAACATGCACTAACAGAAAAAGAGTCTTGATTAAGATAAAACATGCAGTAACAGAGCAAGACTCTTGATTAAGATAAAACACTATTTATCTGTCACAAGATTAGAACAATCTGTTTTCATTTGCATAGAGACATTTCCTTAATTAGATTTTAAAACTGACGCAAAAGTTTGTTATTCATAAAGATATTGGCTTTAAAAATGTTTTTCTTCCATTGTGTTGATGCCCATGGGAAGAACAATCTGTCTCACAAATGCTACAAAATAATCCATTGTACAGTTCCAGGGAAAATACTTTATTATCATTACAACTCCACTGATTGATTGGCTTTCTCTGTCCTTGCCTCCAGTCATCGATCCACCCAGACTGTGATCTGTGTGTGTCTCTATGTGTGTTTAGTGTGTATTGTTTCTCCCAGGATCTCCTGTCTCTAGGTCCTGGGAATCAAACACAGTAGCAGACAGTAAACACAGCTGGGGTCATGTGAAAGGGGGTATATAGGTTTAATGTGGTCATGGTCAGTACAGCTGTGAGTGACTTCACAGTAAGATTGGAACAGAAAAAAATACATGTGATGTATCCCTCAGATAGAAGGTCAGTGGGGACTGTTTGAAAAAAATGAACTTGTCTTTTTTGACACAGAAACAGCAGGAAGGTTTGTCAATTGTGAGACTAAAAGAGCAGGAGTGGATGAGCTCGCTTCAAGCTGACCAAAAGTGAATGTCAGCCAGATGATGACCTTTTTATTACATTATTGTTGTTGATCAATGGTGTGCACTTAAATAACTTTTTTAAAAACCTGATTAGAATAATAATATAGAGTGGTCACTGAGTTCTTGAGAGTGTTTGAGATGATTATTAGTACCACTTCAATACATTTGCTCAGCAAACTATGCAGAAAATTAGAAAGAAAATAGCTCTGTCTAACCATACAAAACCATTCCTCCAACAAAATATATGTCACCATAACCACCACTACAAATCAAAAAACCGCAACAATTGCTTTCTTTAATCAGGCAATATTCCGCTCCAAGTTTTTTGGATCCCTATAAAACAACACAAATTAGCAAATCAAAAGAGAAGAGACTGGTAGTGATTACATTGTGAATGAATGGTAGATACTATCAAAAATAAGTTTGAATCTTACTGGTCAAAATAGAATTACAGATATCTTTAATTAGAACTATGAAGGAGAAAAGTGAGATTGTAGATATGAATAATGAATATCCAGTCTAAATGTTAAAACAACTTGCCATAGACTGGATATTTCATGTGCACTGACACTTACCTCCACCACACATACAACACACACACTAACAGGAATCAGGAATCCAGGTCACTGTCATGTCTCTGTCCTAAATGGAGTCTGCAGTTTGTTATCTGCTCTTCAAAGTCTCCTTCTATCACTCTTATAAACACGAGACCTGAGTCTGTCTTTTGTACAAGGGTATGTGTCACATGTGTGGATGCGTACATAACCCTAACCCTACAGCTGTTGGGCAGAACTCTTTAGAGCTTTTCAGGAGTTAAGAAAAACAGCATCATGTTGAACCTGCTCGACAGACATTTATGAGTTTTTCCAAAATGCTTTGAGAGGGTTTTATCACCTCCAATGACGGCAGACCTTTCTCACTTAATATGGAAGTAATGTAGCTCTAACATGACAAAGTTATCTGTGTGTGAATCTGTTTACATCTGCCTGCCAGTGTTACCGTCTGTGGGGTTAGAGGTCAAGGACCAGCAAGTGAATATGACGAGTTTATCTTTGTGAGGTCTCTGTTGTGTGACTGACCAGTCCGTCTGATGGATGCCTCTTCATTACACTGTCTGTCAAAACAGCATTAACAATATCTAAAACATCTGGATTGACTGTGCAAGCAAAACAGCAGAAATACAGAGAAGGCAATAATCCAATCAACGTGAAATTAAAGAGGAGAGAAATTGGAAAAACACAATTCCATTTCACTTTTCATCAGATCAACAAAATGGCATGCGAGGGAAAATAAGTTAACTTTCAGACTGATGATGAGCACCGCAGCCGCTCTCAGTGTACCCAGACACCAAAACACTTGAATTGAAAGACATTATCGTCTGTATGCAGTGCATACTGAATGTGTGCCAGTGGTTAGTGCAGAATTCAAAAGCTTATCAAATTTGATAACAGTATTGTAAATGCATTTGCATGTTTGTATTCACTGGGTGCATTGCCAGGATCCAGCTTTGTTGAGATTTTGACTGATTTCCATCTGACTTTTTTAGGCTGTATTAACAGCATGTTTTCTTCAAAACAAGTCAGTAATACTGAGTACTTTAAAGAGATAGTTTGAAATTTGGGGAATAACACAATACATTTTTTGACAAGAGATAGAAGAGGATCAATAACACTAAACTGAATATGAAGATACAGCTATTGGATGGTTAGCTTAGCTCAGCACAGCTCAAAGACGAGAGTAAACGTCTACCTATCATCTCTAAAGCTATCTAAGTTTCATGCTTCTTTAATCTGTTCAAAACAAGAAAAACGTGAGGACAAAAATATGTCCATACTTTTTTCTTAAGTATACAGCCAGGCTAGCTGTTTCCCCCTGCTTTGAGTCTGTATGCTACACTACGTCAGCTAGACACATTAACCATACCAATTTTGTTGATTTTTTCATCTCTCAGTAAAAGCAATAACAAGCTTATTAAAATGTTGAACATTTACCCTTGAAGTGCAATTTGCTACATGCTGTTTTTCCAGACTATTTTATTTAAAGTTCTCCCATAAAAAGTTTATTTTTCTTATGTTTATGTCCCCAAAAATGTGTGTGCTTTTATGTTTTAGTGCATCACTGCTCATCTGAGTCTGGAGCCTCAAACATCTCTCGATGTTTCCTCTAATGGAAAAAATAGACAAACACCAAAACTATCACTGCAGCCTGAAATCATGAGCTCTGCTCTGGACTGTCACCAATAACAGAGTTGTTCAGAGTTTAAGAGTTTTTTAAACTTTGTTTTTACTTTTTATGCAGGACACCCACGTTGAACAAAATATAAAAAATGGCATACACTATTTTACAGCATGTCTAAAGAGGGCAAAAGAGAGCAAAAACTTTGCAGATTCAGAGGCCGGTTTTATTCACAGATAGCATTTAATGATAGGGTCTTTTTTTTTTAATAATGTCTGCTGTTCGTCATCAGAGGCAGGAAAGGAAAAAACAAGTTGGTAACAAGCCAGTTGGGAAATGTTTCTGGTAGACCTGGTTTCATGGGAGATTTTTACTGGACAATGTTTGATTGTTTTCCAGTATTTGACATCATGAAGGTGTAAGAAATGACTGACAGGGTGGAGACTATCCTGTCTCACCACGGCCCATCCTCCACCACCCACACCCACAAAAAACACACACAAATGGAGACACTCCAGAAAGGCAATTTTAGATCTTTAGAAATGAATCATCGGAAAATGTTTAATGTAAAAATTTGAAGTCTATCACTCACCCACACTCTCTCTCACACACAAATGCTACGCAAGCACCATTTCCCCCCAGCAGCAGCAGCAGCAGTGCATAGTCACACACGTAGTTGTAAGAGGAAGGAGGTGATGTCACCTGAATCTCTTCCTTCTTTTCCCCGCTCCACGCCTCCACACTTCCACCACTTCTCTCCATCTTCCGATGAAAGCACATGTAGTGCGTAAAGGAAAATAACCGAAAAGCAATTCTCCACCCAGATCTTCACTTCACAGCAGTAAACCAGATAACGCAGCTACTTTTTTTGGATTATTTAACAAAGGAAAAAGGAAGGAAGGAATTAAATCTGTGTTGAATGAGCAAACAAATAAGAAAAGAAGAAAAAAGGCTACTGTGATAACATGAAAACGAGGCTCAGCTTTTATAAGCTACAATAACATGTACCTCAGTGTGAACATGTGTCTTACATTATTATGAGTAAGCATTTGCTATTCAGTTTCCTTACTGAGCGAGCAAGACTGGCATTAAAGAGCTGCCACTTTGTGTGTGTGCATGCATGTGTGTGTTTTGTATGCGTGTGTATTGCTCCATCATTTACTGCACTCCACCTGGCTATGATGAATTGGTTTGACCTGTGACCTCTCCATCATAATAACTGACGGTGAGTTATGCCCGAGGGTATCTCTGCCAGCTAAATCATTTAGTTAGAGCGATGGCTGGTAAACCATCACAGAAAAGGCTTTTATTACACAGTGCCGTAAAAAATAAAATAGCTTTTTAACGATTTGACTCAGCAAACAATTCTGGGCTTTGAACAGTAGCTGACTTCTTCTAAGTGTGACAGAAATATATATATATATCAGTACTGAAACATGCATGCTATGTGAAATGCAACTACAAGTTCAAGTGCACTAATATGTACGATAAAAATATGTGCCGTCAATTGTAAACATGCAGCATTTTGTTAAGTAAGGGCACAACTCAGCCTGATGTGGCCATAAAGGAATATTCCAGCAGTTTATTATTGCACAAAGTTGGGAGACATTAAAACTAAATATGATTAAAATGAAAACGTGAGACACTAATGTTTTCAATATTTCTTGTCGGTGGCAGGTTAGGATGGTGATAAAGGTCACCTGCCAAGAGCTTCAGCCAGCTTTGTGTTTACTGTGTCGCTAACTGTTGGTGGTACCTTCAGTGAGATTGACAAGCCCTCAGGGCAGCTCTACTTCTTCATCCTCTCATGTTGGACTGATGGCAGACTGGACGTTAAAGTGACTCACTATCCACTCTGGAGGTACAAGTGGTGTTACAAGCCTGGACAGGCCAGGGCCAGCTTGATAGCATGCTATTGTTTTTGTCTTGAGAGTTTAGCTTAAGAATGGCTGCTGAAGTTACAAAGTAAAGCTGTTTCTTTTGGCTGTAATGAGTACGGTCATTGATTACCTTCTGATATTCAGTAACAGTGCTACAATTACTTGAATTTAAATAGGTTGGTTACTCCTTAACCTACGTGAAAAAAGCAGACAACTTAGTGGGCGTGGCTCAAATAAACCAAATCACTGTAACATTGGTCTACATAATGGCAGACAGTGATATACGGACATTATTTTTCCTCTTTGAGATCAAGGATAATAATATTGTACGGAGATGTTCATCCACATCATAATTTTCAGAAGCACCTTTCAAATCAACATGCTACCACGAAGCTAGCCGCTTCAAAAATTTCTTTCCCACGTATATAATTTATTTTATCATGCAGTTATTGGAAAGTAATTAAATTAGTCTCGAAACTTATTCTTGATAATATCAGTACTTTTTAAAAATGTTTTCAACTAAAATGATGTTCATATCTTACACATTATACCTTTATCCTTGAGACTTTCATAAAAGACACTGACGTAAAAGCATAAAATTCCGATAATCACCCTGATAAAATCATGCAAGCTATTTTTTCCAACATGACAAAGCTCCTACAGAGCCACTTAAGACAAAATGCTGCTCTCACAAGGTCAATAGTCCTCCTTGTGATGCGTAAACTGATCTTCTGTGTGAAATGGGTGGAGTGCCCCTTTACTGATGCAGCAAAACACAAAAAACTATCTCATTTACAGTGGTTGGAGGCACTCAAACTGTTTAGAAATGCCAGTAGAGTCTGTGTCAGTCAGAGCCTGCTCACTAGCAGTGACATGTTTCACGCTGTGTTTGTGTTTTCATGCAGTGCAGCTAAATTCATCACATTTATTCCTGAACCTCTACTGACCCCAAATATTTTCATGTCATGGACTCATTTAGAGAGACACCGGAGTCCAGATCCAGATTTGACTGATACGGGGGCTGCATACAGAAAGACAACTGTTGTCATTTGCACTGAAACAAAGAAGGTGATGAAAATCCAGTAACAAAATCAAGACAGGGACAAAGGTCAGTGTCAGAACACTTTGCCAAATAGGGATCATTATAGTGAATTGAAACCATCACTCATTTAGCTCTGGGACCTCCGCTTTGAGAGCAACTGGTCTGGAACCATGGTGGTCAGATAATAAGCTACTGTTTCCTCTTCCGCCCCGCTTCCGTCTCCCTTCTTTCCTCTACTCCATTTAACCTCCTGTTCTCTTTAAGGGTCCTCTCCTCTTTCTCATCCACCAATCCATCATGGTTTTGCTCTTTGCCCTTGTGGCTGTCAGATGTGAAAGAATGGTCATAGTGGTGAGCAGACCATGCTTTTACGCTTAAAACCTCTCCAAATATGCCAATTACAATGCCCATTAGCAATGACAGCAATAAATACCAAGCAGGCAAGTAAAGCTGGTTATTGTATCTGCTGAAGCATCAAAGTAAAGGCAATCAATACGTAAATCAATGAGGCTGATGATTTATACACACTGGGATCCCTGGAGGTCAATTAATATTGTACTTCCTGTAGGATGTCTGTTGTGATGAATCTAAGACGTCCTGTCATTGGTGGCGCTAACTGACTGTCCTTCCAAAGGAGGAGACAAATACAACATGGCTGAGAGCAGGGTGGTGACTGACACTTGGACTACAGGTTTGTGTTGTGAAGAGGTGATTTACACAGACGAGGCAGAGAACAAGCTACAGCCAGGGAATAAAACGAGTAAATCCAGCTCAGTTAATACACTGCAGCACTGGAGATCACCTGCCAATACAAGTGCTATTAAGTGCAATTTTTTGGGAGGATTTTTGTATCGGAATATTGATTTCCTATGTGGGAGTTCTTACTGTTGGCCTGGACAGGGCTGCAGTCACACATTTGCCATGCCACAACTCACTGTTTTACTAACTACCTTTCATTAGGCAACTGAAGTGCAGCAACATGGAGAAAAGCCCTCTGGTTTACCACCTACTAAAAATGCCTTTGCAGTTTATTAAATAATTTCTGTAGCAGGCTGTTTTTCCGTGCTTTTTTTATCTCTGGCAGCCATCACTATGGAAGCTAACAGCCTTGTGCTTCTGTCAGGGTTTTCCAAATAAAATAAGCAAATAAAATAGATTCAATGATTACTGACGAGAGGTCCTACTGTAGACTGCCCCCTTTTTAATTAACACTTTTTTATTTGTTAGTGTTAGGTAAACACTGAATTTCTATGTAAGCCTCCAGCAGTTCTTCCTCATCTGAACCTAGCACAACCAACCCCCTCAAATTTGCCTCTAGGCCACTTACTGAGTGATAAATAGCCACTGAATCATGGCATTGATCCCTTCAGAGGAAATAGCCATTGAATTAAACCGTAAGGTTACTAACAATGATGGAGACTTTCACTCTTGACTGGACTCCGGGGAATTAATCAATACTCTTAAAAGTGGCTCAGTATGTCCTTATATGAAGCTGGATTTTTCATGGCCAAACAAACACAGAATATAGTAACTGACACACCCATAAGCAAAGCATGCAGCAGGGCTGTATGAAACAAGATACACATGTTTATTTGTTGACCTTTCAGTGAACTGAGGTTGGTCCACCTCCCATGGTGCAGTGTCCCTATGTGTAGGCTGAATAGCTAGACGTAATTACCAGAGTCATATGGAAATCATGTGAAACACAAGAGAATCACAGTCAAGCAGGGTAGGCAGACTCAATCTGATGAAACCCTGTAATTTACATAAATGGGGATCAGAGACATGAAAAAATAAAATGAAATGTAAAAAAGCCTTGTGTTTATTGTCTGTCTGTGTGTGTGAACGTATGTGTGTGTGTGAGTGTGAGAGATGGAGTAGGAGGCAGTAATTACAGGAACACCAGCCTACACCACAGATGGAGATTGAGATGGATGGATGGATAAATGATCAAAGAAAGAGAGTGGGGTGTATGAACTCAGAGAAGCACAAATACGATGGACAGTCACATTTTACTTTTAAAAACATTTAGAAATGTAACACTCTCAGCAGCCATTTCAGCCTCTAGTGGCCATAGCAAAGGACAAAGTCAGGGGAGGTTGTATTAAGAGAGACAAAGGCCGCATAGGATGCAGAAGGTTAGGGTGGATCGACAGGTAAAAAAAAAACAACAGATGACTTTAGCCCGGTAGAGTCTGTCAGTACTCTGTGTGAAAGCAAAAGTCAATGCTGAGTTACTTTAAAAGTCAATTTACACCTATAACTTAAGCTACTCAATTACTCTTACGCAAAAGTATGTACATAAAGTATCTGCAGGTGTGTGTAACTTAAGTTTCATCGCACATGCACTAGGGAAACGCTCCTGAGGGCCGTATAAGACGGCAGGCCCAAGAAACCCGTGGTCATATGGGTTGGAGGACTTGTTGTCATTTTGATTTAGTTTTCAACATCCTGTTTAAGTTGTGCTGTTGACGTTATAGTTTGTTTTTCATTGTAAAACCTTCAATTCAAGGTTTGTCTGGAACAGCTAGAAATCACACAGCGTTAAGGGCTTTACTCTCACTTTTGTGTTAAATATTGAAGCAGTCGTTTTGAGTTTGCGTGACATTGCTAGCTAATTTAATCAAATCTAACTGCAGGTATCTCTATACCAATCTTGTGTGTAAACAAAGTGATTTGTCAACCGTTTATTTTTAAATTGTTTAAGACACTGCCTGTGTATGCGTGTGCCAGAGCAGCCCTCCGCGCCCTTGCCTATAGTGACCCTGACTGCTGGTCCCCTTGGTAACACTGACTCATTTCCTGGTTAGTGTGATTGGATGATGTGAGCCCACCAATGTTCCCTTTGGGATCTTCATAATGAACTCAGTCTGGCACTCTGTCGAGATTGGAGTGAGGACACAGGGGACGACACTGAAAGAGGAAAAGGCTGATAATAAATAAATAAATAAGCAAGACAACACATTATGAAATGAATCATTTATTGATACATAAGTAATACAACAAATATGCACATGAAATATGAAGCAATGAATTATAAATTATTGCAATCACTTATTAAAAGTTAATTCATCTATCATGAAACGGTATTTATTCAGGCTTATATTTTACAGTTGTTCTCATGCTGATCCGTATTGCCCTTTAGAAATTCTCGTTTTGTGTAGACACTTTAATTTCATAATAACACTTTTTATGACTGGGTTGTTGCATGCTGACATTTCGAAATAATGGGTTAACCTTTATTAATAAAGACCACACACACACACTTCACAACAAGAATCGTCATTGGATAAAATTCATTTTGTGCTCTCTGAACCTGACATCATTCAGTTTTTCCTACATTTTTTTTGCGCCTTAAATGAAATAATTGCAGCGCCTGTTTGTTATTCTATGTGTACGGTAAAGATGATATCCACTCTACCTCTATCCCCTATGGATCACCGTAGCCCACTTCAAACAACTGCATTTGCTTCAGGCTATGTGGTTTGACTAATTGGTCTCTAAATAATTAAAGAGTTTCATTCTGAAATGACATATTCACAATTTGTACAAAAGTGACACCTACTTTTACAGCAAAGATTGATAGAGTCGTTCAAAGCATATCATGGTGCTTTGAAAGTTCTTGACTGGCAACATCACAATACTTTCACTGACTAAATCCACATATACTGTATGAGAGTAAATACTGGAAACGGATCAGTAGGATATTGTTTGGGGAGAGTCTGTGATAGCAGATGTTTGGGCATGAAAAGAGAGCGCTCCAGTGAGAATCGGGTCAAGATCAAGCTGCCAGTTTCCTGGCAAGTCATGTCCCACACTTCTTTTTGTTTGTTTTTACTGGAAATAGTGCAGCAAGGATCAAGGCAAAAATATCTATTCTTTTACCATGAAGGACGACATTCTGGCTCACCTCCCACAACCCTCTGTGCCAGGGGAGAGGGGCAGTGGATTGGCTGACCTCGTGAATTGGTTAACTCGCTCTTTCTATTTCTCTCACACAGAAACATGCATTGGCGAACTCAGCCAGTGCTACTGTAACTCACATGTGCAGGGTTAAGTAGCCTGCTAATGGAAAGGTTACTGTAAAAGACTGAGTGATATGTCTGCAGTATTCTGTGTGAAACAACGTAAGAGAAAGATGCAGAGACAGGATTTTTAGTTTAAAAAATCTGAATATTCTTACTCATTTTTCATTCATCAACTATGTGATCCATCAGTTTATTGCAATAAGTGAGAAAGAAATGACAGTTGACCAGGTTTCATTTAATCCATAAAGATGTAAATCTTCATCGACAGACGCTTCTTCATAATAAAAAAAAAATAACTGAATAAAAATTAGCTTTTTTAAGGAAGGGAAGAAAATTGATTACATATTTCTTCAACCCATCTCAAGCTGTGCTGGTATCATATAACTTAAGCAGACACTGTGTGATATAACAATGACAGAGGTGCCAGTTTTCAAGCTCCAACCACGTAGAGGGAGGGAAAATGTCAGGTATGCACAGATTGTATAATGGTGTGTTCACACCCTGGACGATATAAAATATGGATGTTGGGGCAAAGTTGAGGCTACCAGGCTGTAAAATGTAGATTTTTGGCCAGTGGAGGAATTGCAGTTTCTGGCTCTTCTGCACTGGCTTCACTTCTCAGGACCAGTGGTTGCTGCTTAGTTCACACCAAGCATTAGGGGTTTTATTTTGTGCAGGCAGCATGGTTGCTTACAAAGTCCATGCAAAGAAGCAATAAGATGCAAATTAGCACCAGGCGACACAAATTATGTACATGATGCAAATACATGGAATTTGCGTGGGTTGAAGTTGTTCGGCTTGAGTGAGAAATTTGCAGCTATGCAATGGAAGCCTGTCAGCATTGTGACTGTCCTTGAAATCCAGGCACAGATCTTAGATAAGGGTCATGAGACTGGGCACTGGCAGTGGTTGAGCTTAAGTAGCACTGGAAGCCGCAGTAGTCCAAAAGTATTGGAGACACTACAGCTTGGTTTTCTATTTTTCACATATCTGGGACTGGGACAACTACAGGTAGCAGCAAAGCACCAATAGTGGACACCAGCGAGTCACAGGTCTACAAATAGATCCACTGACTGAAACTTTAAAAAAGTTGGCATGGTAACCATATTGGCAAACAGTATCATACAGTATAATTTCTCATCCCTTGACAACTGTTAAAACAATTTTTTTCTTCTTTTAGCTCTGCTTTGGGTTCCACCAACTCAGGGAAACATTTGGTTGTTTAGCAGCTAAATGCTCCACTGCGTTCACCAGCTAGTTTTATCTGTCTGCCGTTTGGTGCTGTAAAGGAAGCTTACAATTGATTTCTTGGAGCTTGTGTACTGGAATCAGCCGCCTGCTGTGGGTTGAGAGCGGTGTCACTAAACTAAAACAGTAAAGTTTGGGATTGTCAAAACAAGACTTTAAAATGCTTGTGTAGCTGATGGATATACAGATTCTGGTGGTAGTTTGAGTTGTCACTTACCACAAACAACTCATTTCAAAATCCACAAAATCATTCGATCCATTCATGATATAAAAATATTGATTTGAGCAGCTTTCATGATAAGTTGTATGCAGAGACATCGAGAGCCATTTTTCTTGGCCGATTTCACAACAGACAAGAAAAACATCGTACCATCAGTCAAATCAGACATTTGCAGATTCCTCTCTTCAATCTATTGTTATTAAAAAAACTATTGATTTCTGTTGGCCAAGCTGACATAACATTAGCTTTAACGTTGTTACTAGCTTTATCTTTTCTCTGGATGGACTACAGCTCAATGCTGCAGAGAGTTTAACTGTCTTTTCTTTTGGAGTCATCACTTTCCCTGAGCAAAGAATGTTTCTGTCCAGCGTTCAAACACAGCAATTTAATTTGAACAAACAGTGAATCGATTTAGTTGTAATTGGATGCTCTTCTGAATTTCAGCCCTGCTTCCTGATTCAGGCAGACAACATGTGGGTGTATTTTATATCAAAATCTTGTCTGGTGTATCTTTTGGACCCATTAGCTTCATGTAAGATTGCTCTGTTTTCAGTTAGGTACGCTCATGGAAGAGCTCATGTCAGTGGCAATATTTTCTTCTGTGCAACTGGATATTTCACAAAGATTTCTGTATTAGACAGATGGCTACGGGCTCATCCACAGTGTGGCTTCAACCACATGCTCCACAGGTTTCATCAGGAAGGGAAACTACATAGCCAGTGAAGACCATTTGATCTGAACACCTTCTGTGGTTGCAGAGAACCAGCTGTTGGACACTTCGTTCTGTAGCCCTATCCCATTTGGCCACCGAATAAAAACCCTCGTAACTCCATTAAACAGCCTCTTTGAATACCAGACACACAAGCACACGCACACACACGGATCAATCTCCCTCCCATCTCCTAATTATTTTCTCACTCCACTGTTCTGTCACTCAGCTGTCCTTTTCTCCTTCCCTAAATCTCGGTCCAATCTGTGTAAAAGAAAGTTGCTGTGCACAAACCTAAACTTCTTTATAATGTGATAGAGACCAAGCAGAAAGGGGAGAAAGCAGGGAAGACATGTAGCAAAGGACTGTGGGCTGGACAAGAGCCAGCATCACTGCAACAAGGACTCAGCCTTAGTGGTGTGCTGTGATCCACTCTGATGCACAGAAAGGACAGATCACCCATAGAGGTATAAGTTCACTCCTGATCACTTACACACCATTTTGACCAACGTGAACCTCGTTCTTCTACTTCACACTTTGTTCAACTTGCGATTCTTCTCTCAACCTGTTTGCTTTGCGAACAGACTAGAGAGCCACGTCAGTACGTCACTGTATATGTCACCACTCTCTGTAAGTATAATTACAACAATGGCGGACTACATCGTCTCTCTACAAATGTTGCTCCTGGCTTTGCGGGCCTACACACTGGCATCCAACCACAACTTGTACAACATGTGTGCTGCTTGTCTATATCGCTATGGACTTGGATCATGCTCTGAACACTGAACGTAACATGTTAATGTAAGACTTTGTTCATAGCTGTCGTTAACCAGCTCACCCTAGCCTGCATCGATCACATTGCAGTCAAACAAATACAATAAAATCAATGATACACGTTTTAGTTGGTCTCAATAAAGTTGGTGCCGCTCTGGAACTAGTTTTTCTGGTTCTTTCGCTGTCAAAGCCTGAAAAACTGTGAAGTCTGTATGTGTGAACCCCCTTTGAACAGCCTTGGTGGAAAAGGTGTAATAGTTCATAAAAGGATCCCAGGTTTTGTAAAACATGTTAAAGGAGCCTTTGAGGGTGCATCTGATTTCCCGCAGCTTGATGTTCGGCATCATTGATTCATTGATTGTGTGATGGAGGGGTAAATTCTTCCATTTAACCAAAATTGAGTGTCTAGCTAATAATGAAGAAAAGGAATAATGTGTTTTTTAAATATTAAAGCAAGTAAAAACGCAAAGTATGAACCTAAGAATGAGTAAAAAATGTAACAGTTGGTAATTCTGAGAGGAAGTGCTGCCTAAGAGCCTCTGCTCAGGGATTTGTGTAGAAGTTTTTGCACCTTGAGTGCATCTTAAAAAGTGAAAAAAAAAAAAAGTGCAAGCCAATATTTTTTAGGAGTGATGTCTTTATCAGCCTTTCTTCAAAACAGCCTCATTATTTTTCTTACCAGTGTCTGAATTTTAACACACAAAAAAGTGAAGCTGTTAAAGAAATTTAAACTTCTCAAAAGCGCTTAATGTGCATTTAACTAGCGTGACATCAGAGTGTCCTCTATGACTGCTCACTGAAACTGGGAGATGCTACAGAACTACATTTCTTTGTCTCGTATTTGTCAGTGTAAGTTACCTTACTCAGAGACACGGGACGGAAATCAGACAGAATTATTCATACGGAGGATTCTTCCTACCGTCTTTCAAAAACTTCAAGTTTCACTGACATGGTGTTGTACAGCACTTCCTGCCACATACAGCACTTTATCAGTCAGCGTCAGACGGCTGCACATGTAGCCAGCAGGGAAAACATCTCATGAACTCAAAGCAATACAAAGATGCAGACACCCACGTAAACACAAAGGCCCACAAACACAAGACATTGTGTACAACACACAACATCCCGTGTCCTCAGGGACGCAGGGCTTCATTGTAATTCCCCTGATGAAACAGGAGACCTATAACTTAGCCTTGTTAGGCTGCCCCCCCACCCCTGACCCCCTACTTCTTGTCTGCTTGTGGTTGAGGTCTCACTTCAATACGTCCTCAGGCTCATTTTTGACATTCTTAACTCCCAGTCTCATTTGTACTTATTGTTGTTTTGATGTACTCATTTTAAAACCACAAACCTCACGTGCCGGTTATGCTAGAAAGGGGAGGATGTTGTTCTGAAACATGACGTTTTCCAATGTAACATCCCTCTATTGCAAATTGGCATACCTGCCACACCTGACGCATGAGCCTCTGGGCTTTAAAAGCACACAAGCTTACTGCTCCACTGCACTCGAGCTTATAGAGAGAAAACAGGGAGAAAACAAAATGGGAGGGTTTGCAGAGATTACACACGACAAAGGTCGTGTGCACCAGACAGTGCGATACGCCTCTTATAGCCCGCTGCGCCCCCGGGGAACCCAGGAAACACAATTTCCCATGAATTGTCTCCGGTTGCTTCAGCATGTGCAGTTGTTGCATGATGCAGAACAAGACCTTCGCTGCCTTATATTTCCGGCCAGGTCTAGCCGTGTAACATTTAAATGGCATCTATTCTCATTAAGTGCAATGTACTTGTGGCGTGCATCATCCAGGAAGAGGTTTAATCCACACCTACGCAGCTGCATGACAAGAATAGAAGAGGACTAGACAGACGGCCGACTGGCACGATAAATAGCCCTATAAATCTACCGAGCTGACTACTGTGTGTGTGTGTGTGTGTATCACCCCAGGGATGTGCATTAGTGGTGAAAACAGAGGTGGTTTCTAACTTACTATCTGTCTGCATTCCTGAGCCAGATGAAATAACAAGACAACAAAATACAAATACCAATGCAAACACATTCCATGCTTCAGAGAGAAAGCGGGTGGTGGAGATGTTCTTATAGTGGTGTCTCATTTCATTTCCACCCAGCATGCATTGTCTCTCTGGTATATCTGATTCTAACTCTATTTTGCAACCCTGAATAAGAATACAATGAAATGAGTGTTTTTTTAATGAGAGTAGGATTTTAAGAGTCTCATTCTACCAAATAGTAAATAAATAATAACCCATAATAAATGGGGATTTTGTTGCTGAATATATTTCAGCTAAAAAGTTTTATTCCTTAGCCAAAAATGCAATGACAGAAGAGCTTTAATTACTGCAGTGTTTAGGATTTTAATTCTTTCTTCTGCATCTGTTCACCACTACACTTCTTGTTTCTGATCATTTTCTGCTATAGAAATCCATTACAACCCTCTTTAGTATCAGGGGATCCATTACTTGACGAGTTATTTTTGTCAGGCTAACAATAACAAGTCTAAAAGTCTTATTTCGCTCTTTGTTAAGCCCCACCCCGTGAACACAGAATGGCCAATCACAGCGCAGCATCATGCAGCTCCAGCTCCAACCAGGGTCAGACAACTATATGACAGTGTGTTACGACCCCCACCAAAAGGCTCCCAATAAAGGGCAGGTAACATAATTGCCACAAAGTCAGGTGCAGTCAGAAACAATGATTTATTAACAAAATGTTCAAACAACCCAAAAACATAACTACTGAGAAACAAAAGGTCTGGTGGCCAAAATTAACAAAAGAAAGGGGAACTTTTGGACCAACCCTCAATGGGCCGCTGGATCCAAAAGAACCCCTTCTACCACCGAACCAGAACAAAAAAACGAGAAATAGAAATAAACACAGAAACTGAGCCACCAGAAAACAAAGGAAACACCAAACCAAACAAAAGGCCTGAGCACCAGCTACAGGCCACTCTGCTCCTGCTGCTGCTGCTGCTGGCAGGTGAAAGAGAGAGAGAGGGAAGTGGTCACCACCCCCTTTTCAAACCTTCCCTCAATCAGCCTCACTGCCTGCACCTGAGGACAACAAGGATCAGATGAGTGACAGACTCATGAGCAAAGGGAAGGGGGAGGGCACAGAACACACTGTCATGCAATCACCTCAGCTTTTTACACTCAGATTGTTATTTTCAGTTTTACACTGTGATCTGCAGGCTTGAGCATCTTTCTTTATCTTTTTACCTGTTTTGCTAAATGTGACATTGCAAATATAAGCTTTAAATTCATGTAAGACCCTCCTTTCTCCTTCTCTCTGAACTTTAAAAATAAAATTTCTTCAGGGAGTGTAATTAGTGAGAGAGTACGCTCTGAGAGCTTGATGGAGTAGCAGCAGCTAGCAACAAAGAGGTAAAGGCTTAATGAAGGTTGTCAGGACAAGATATTTTACAACTAGAGATGAAAGAGTTTGGTGTTGGTCCTGTTGGATAGAGAGGTAAAATAGGTGCATATTTTTAACTTTGCACTGAGTCAGGGAAACTGTTTCTCTCTGCTTTCAGTCTGTGTGCTCAGCTAAGCAACTTGCTGGCCTCATTTGTGACCTCAGCACTCAGTGTCCAAATACTCTATGCTGCGTATTGTTCCATACACAAACCTCAGGAGAGAAATCTAAATGTTGCTTTCTCACATGTTATCCAGCAGTAAGTTGCATCTTCAAATTCCTTTCGGGAGTTTCACATATGTCTCCTTTCTCCTCGAAATGATAAAATGTTTGCCAAAGTTTAAATCATACAGAATGCGCCGCTCTGCTGTGCTCATCTTCTTCCCTGGAGTGCATGTTGAGTTTGCCGTGCAGCCTGAGGCACTTGCTGGATGTATGAGACCAAATCACATATAGAGTGCTGAGATCACAAATGGGCCTAGCTATTTGCCTGCTGGCTCTATCTTCATACTTACGAATGGCCTTGTGGTATTAATCTTTGCATCCAACTGCTGAGGGAAAGTGTGGTCCAGTAAACATTGGGCTTTTCCTTGAACTACAGCATAAACATTTGTAGTATAGGAGCTCATATTAATGCATGCAGTGGCTTCACTATATGCATAAGACAACATATCCAAGAGAGCCTGTATGTGTGGAATCCAGAACACTAAGGGACCGATCAATATTTAATAGCTGTGTGCATATTAAAACACACAGCTAGATTTTTTTTAAAAGCTGGAATTTACACTTCGGCTGGGGTTTTTGGACAGATTTGTTCATGTTGATGTTCCAGCTGGACTGTCGCTGTACATATCTTATGGTGTGGTATTCCCCTATAGCTGCCGAACTCAAGGATGGGAATTAGAGACGTCACAGTGTGAGGACAAAGCTGCTATTGAGCCAGTCAGCAGCCAGGAGGACAGACAGACGTCCTGCAGGTCAAACAGCCTGTATGTCAGCAAGGGCCTGAATGTATGCAGAGTATCTCTGCCTTCAGTGAATGGAAATGTGAACATTTGGTGACGACTTTGCTAATATATATTCAGGTAGTGCTATAAAAAAAAAAAATAACCCATGGTGGCACAAAAGATCAGCAAATGCATGGTAAAAGTTTATGTTTATGACAAAGGAAAATAAATAGCTGAGATATGTGTTACACAGACTATTTCACTTGCTTTTGTGATTTCCTTACTCTTCTATTGTCAGTATATGTAGATTATTGGTATTTGATGGGTGATTTGTAATTCAGATTTTGGATTTCCTGTTGGTAAAATGCTTTTTTATTATTATTTTTTTTAGATAAAGTGGTAACATGAGACCCTTTGCTGTACACCACACTGTAACACTCCACCCAAAATCTATCTAACATTAATATAGTTTTATAAAACAAGGTTCTGGAACAAGTACGCTATTCAAGCACACCTGATTCATCACCTTCAACAGACATTTATTTCATTCTCAAAAACCATAGAAGCATCTCAAACCACTGTTCCACCTGCCGTTTGAATAGTAAATACATACATGAACACAATTACAGAAGCAAGACAGACATTTCTTGATGTGAAATATTGTGTACCTGCTTCTCCTCTGTAGTTCCAAGGTGGTGGAATGAACTTCCAAACCCCATTCAAGGTGCTGAGTCCCTTTTGATTTTTAAAAAGAGACTACAAACCCCATCTCTTTACTGAGCACCTTCACACATAATCCTGATTAAAAAAAAGGTTTGCACTGTCCTTACGCACTTCTATATAGCACTTAAGTCCTAATGGACTCAACCTCAGTCCATGGCACTTACCCATTTGTTGTCTTTCGACCTCTTCTTTGCTTGTGTTGTAGTAACTCTCAAACGTACATCGCTTTGGATAAAAGCGTCTGCTAAATGACATTGCAGAATTGTAGAATATTCACACATTTTTAAAGTCCGAATCTGAAAACAACAGTGGAAATTACCACAGGTCTTTGTTGCTTATTTTTGTCACTTTACGTGTGCATCTTACTAAAGGACGAACTCTTGGTTGGACTCCATGTAGAAGCTCGCCGGCTGTTTAAAATTGAAATGGGGATGGTGTCAGACACTCCAAGCAAAAACCTGAACTCCAAATACCACCCACACTTAGCTGGTTATCAACCCGTCAGCCTGTTAGAAAGTCATGCAGGCAGACTGCAGATAGACAAGCAGCCACCTACTCAGCCCACTCAGCCAGTCAGTCAGTGCATCAAGACTGAAGCCATTGCCCTGGGCTGAGACGAGACGGAGGCTGGAATGCATGTAGAGGCGAGAGTTGGGCCAGACCGCTCCGCTTCGGCTCTGCACAAGAATCCTTTATTCTGAGGCGGACATGAGAGGACGGCACAGTGGTTGTTGGGCCAGTGGAGGGAGGAGGTCAGAAGAGACTGATAACACGAGAAAATTAGTTGCAGACTTCAAAAACAGCGAGAGACATCTCTAAAGCAGGGTTAAACCCAATATGGTTTTCAGGAAATGAAAATTTAAAAACCAGACTCCATTTGCTTTCATTTCCACTTTATAAAAACATAACTAAAAGAGAATACATTATGTTGTAATTTGCACTTTTAAATTTTACAAATGAAATCAAGCAAATTGAAACTGAACTGCCAACAGGGACCGAACACTTCAAGTCCCTCTCAGTCAGATGCTCTCTCTCCCTCTCTCTTTCTGTCTCGCTGACTTCCAGTCTCTCCTCTCTCTTTCATGTGTGTCAGCGCACAGGCATATCTTAACTTTGAGGATGCTATCACAGGAATCCTTCTGGCCCCAGGCGGGATCTGACGGAGAAGCTGAAACGAAGACAGAACAGACTCGCTTCGACAGCGCGATGAATGAGCAGGAGTGATAGAGGGAGATGAAGCGAGCCCAGAAGTGATTCTGCCATAAAAAAAGATGAAAATGGGAGAGAATGGGAGCCGAGATGTAGAGGCTCAAGCTGAAAAGAGTTCTTATCACTGTCAGCGTGATGGCGAACCTCGTCTGACTGTTTTAGACTGCAGCAGCCGTTCTTGCACAAAGAGCGAGCGAATGGAAGCGCAGCAATATTTAATTAGCCACCTGTAGCAGTAAACTTTGCTAATTAATTTGGATAGCTTGCTTTAATCAGCATTAACAAATGAGACTGTGGTCCAAATAATGACTATGTCCTGGCAGGCATTATTGTTCATGCTAATGCTTCTCAAAATAGACCCATATTCTCTGAAAGCCTTTGCTTCTTATAAACAGGATGTTTGTACTTGGATCTATTTATGCTGAAAGTGCAGTGCATCTTCCTGTTTTAGCCTTCAAGCGCTCTCATCTTGTGCCATACAGCAGGAGATATAATAATCCACAATGTATAATGACTGCAACTGCATGAGGCGACGCTGCTCAATGGTCTCTTTTGTGTTTAGTGTCTATATGTCTCTGGGCTAATGGTGTACGGATGCCAAACATCAGAGGAGACGTTCAATGTTTAAATGTAAACACGTTTTTATTGCACAACTGCAAATGCTTGATGAAGACTTTTTTAATGATAGACTTAATTACTTTCTTGAATGAGAAATTGATCCCACTCTCATGATATAAGTGAGGCAATGCTCCTGCTTGTGTACAGCAGATACAGATACAATGTGTGAGTAAGTGATCTTTGATACTGAAGGTATGGATCTTCTTATCTAACTCGATTTCCCTGAATGTTAAACTATTCCTTTAAATAAAGGTGGATCAGCCGTTTTGTTATGTATATAAGGAGCTGGGTTAGCGTTAGGAGCCTATGTCCTTGTTATTTAACCCAGCTGCTGCTGTTTATTCTGTTAAAGTGTCCTTTTTCAGTGATCATTGATGTTATTGTAAAGTATTTATGTTCATTAGGGCAAATATCCAGTATGAATGTGGGTAATTTTACCCCAAAAGCAGAATGAGGTAGCCTGATGACGTCAGACTCAATTCTGTTCAGAATGTGAGTCTGAAACTGATCCATTGGGCTGTGATTATGGGGCGTGTTTCAACTGAACCAGGAAAAAAAATGCCTCTTCTCTCTATTGGATAGATCGACAACCAATCGGAGCAGCGTAAGATGTGAGGTATGTTCAGCCAGGATTCCGGGCTGCCGACGGCGCTCGTATTGTCCAACTCCTCGTGCACGCCGAGTTGCGTGATGTCCATCTCAGTCGCCTCCTTCACCTGGTCCTCCATAAATGCGACCAAAAGTGAAACCACAATGAGCGCTGGGTTTCCTTTGTGTCCCAACTTCTTCGCGACCATCGGGGCCATCTGACAAATCAAACTCCGCCCTGACAATTTCATTGGTCATGTTTTTTTGATACATCGCATAGAAGCTCCTCAACGGAGCAGTGCCAGACCGAACTGCCCGCAGAAAAATGTTGTAGGCGGGGCTACAGTTCGGCTGCACCCAGGCTAAGAATGAGGCACTGGGCTTTGGGAATCCACCTGGTGTGTAAAAGTTTTTCATTTCCTCACACACAGACACACACATGCACTTGTGTGTCTTTCATTCCTTTCTCCATTTGGCATCTGCTTGTTTTCTGCTAGTTAGTAGCCTGCCGCACCATTCCTCTGCCAGCTGCCTGGAAAACATGACGGCATCAACCGAGCCTGTCCAGGACCAGGGGCTTCCCTCCTGCTGTGTGGCCTGCTCACGCTGCCTCTCTCTGGACTCAGCTCCAGATGTCTCTGCCCTGATGGAGGCAGAGTTTCTCCAGATGAAGGCAATGTGGGTCTGGAGGTGTGTGCTTTCTTGTTTGTGTGTGAGTGTGTGCAACCCAAACAGCTGTTAGACTGCCAGAAATCATGAGAATGTCTGACTAATCTTGTGTCCAGATGCTCAGACAAGTGATTGTGTCTTCTGCAAAATCAGCTGAATATCTTGCCATGAACACACCTATCACACACACCCTTAAAGATACACTGTATGTATTTATTACATATTTCATCATGGAAGAACAAAAATGAACAAAATAGTAACCAGAATAAACAAATGAAAGCATGTAGAAGAGACATTTCTGAGCAGTATAAGAAAATATAACTAAATCTCATGTACATAATGTTCTGTACATTGTAAAGAATAGTTATTTTGTTTGAAATTTGCTGTATTATTTTGCAGGGTTTTTTAATGGCAAATGCCATAGAAAAGGTAAAATACTTTTATTTCAAATATTAACCATAAAATGGAAGTAGAAATCTGTAAAAAGATATAATGGGAAATTTTATAAATTTTTCCAGTATTATTCAACTGCTTAATAGTCTTGTAGGTTAAATTACAGTTAATTATATGCAAAAATACAAAAGAATAAATATCATATTACTGAATGTAAAATTAAGGCACTTTTCTGTTTTTCTACCGTAAAACCTTAAATTTAATTTTCTGTTGCCAACACTCATGGTTATGTTAAACTTAAATTATTTTATAGATCTATTTATAAAAAAATACATATTATTCACTGTATATTATCTGTATTTAAAGAAATTATCAAGTATTGACAGAGGTGTGGACTTGAGTCATGTGACTTGGAATCAAGTCAGACTCTAGTCACAATTTGGATGACTTTGGATTCGACACGACTTGTCTTGTCTCTGCTTGAGACTTGACTTAGATTTGGGATTAAAGACTTGCAAAACAATGACTTCCTCCCACCTCTGGGTTCCCAGGTTATCCGTAAAATAACCTGTGGGTATTTACTGTTATTTAATAGTTAGTGTCAGATTTAGATTTATTTAGTTATTTAAGAAGTAATAAAATACAGTGCAAATTCTTTGTAGAGAAGAAAAAAAATTGAAGACATTGTTAGAATGACTTTCTCACTTTCTTCTAAGTGCAACAAAAGACAAGTACAGGCACACACTGCATCACAACTTGTTGGCCTCATGTGAACTTACGACTGTGTGACCACTTGACTGTAATGTCAACAAAGTAATCAGTTCTATGTCTGCATAGCCTGTACTTTGTTTTTTCTCACGTTGGCTATTTGTTTGAAGTGAACCAACAAGTGTGCTTTTTTTCACTACAATAAAGTTCTGAGAGGTTTAATAGAGTGTGCAGCTACACTCAGCTCAAACATTAATGGGATAAGTAACTCTAATGTAACTACTGAATTGGAAAATGTTTTCTTGTAACCTATAGTTACTGTTAAAAGTAATGACATCACTGTGAAGTGCCACATCACTGACCAGCACTGCACACCAGTACTCCTCTGTGGTCACACACTGACACAAACAGTACATCTTCATAGCTTTCTCTCTCTCTCACACACACACACACACACACAGCTACAGATACACATGCAATGTGTCCCTTGTGACGTGTTGCTCATTAACTTTATTACAACCCATAATTTTATGAGCTTTCATGCCGGATGTTATGATAATAGGTTTAACAACAGCATGAAACCAGACTCTGCGCTAGTTCTATGTGCACACACATTCTAATGTTCACACAGAAGAGTGTAACGCATATATAAGTTTTATAGTACAGATGGGAGAAGTACATATCATAATAAAATGCACCGACACAGCAGGTTTGCATTAAATCTCAACACCTCATCTGTGCTCTCTTTGTAGTCTCAGCTTTGTAGTGCACATCAATGCACAGAGATACACATCAGCCGCTGCAAAGACTTGATGTAGGATGTAATAAAAGTTTAGAGACAGTAATATAAAGTCAGGAGAACATGATGACCAGGTAAGTCTTTCCATGACTGGTGTGCGATTTCCCTGTGGGTCTTGATGTGTGAGCTGAAAGTAGAAGGTTTGATCTTTTTTTGGGGCTGTGAATGTTTCCCACAGGGTGAAGGATGTTCTGGGTTAATACAGGATACAGTGATGTAAGGGTGTAATAATCAAAAATACCTGAGGGAAAGGCAATAGATATTCCCCTCACAGTTTCATCAAAACAAAACTAATCTGTTTAATCATACAATTATGTAATTATCAAATGAGTCATTTAGAAAGACTGTTATTTCTTAATTGTATTTTTACTGAACACGGTAGCTGCACAGATATGAGAGAGGACTCATGTCTCATTTTATTTCCCGTCTCTTCAGTGTCAGTGAGGGTCAAAGGTTCATAACACAAGGGATTGTGGGAAGTGAGGAGTTTGCGTGCCTTTGAGATTCAGCTGTTGTGGAGACTAGGTCACAACTTTCTCTCAGGAAAAGGAGACGGTCTGACTGTGGGGACATTTCTAGGGCAACTGGGCAAACCAGTCACACAAATCCACACTAACACACAAACACAGTAGTCCTGTAATGCTTGTTATTTTCAGTTTTCACCAATCGGCGACTGAAAACTGAAGCCAATGGAGATGTGCCTTAAACCTGCATTATTTCCAACAAAAAGACTGTATTGAAGTCAATGAGAAAATGACAAATACTTCCAGGAAACACTGTGCATCTGCAAAGCAATCCCAAGGGTACAAACAGTATTTGAAATAAAAAAGAAAAGGGAAAAAAGAGGATGGGTTGAGTAGCAAAGTTGCAGGGCTGACAACCAAGTCTGGTACAGGCTGTCTTTGACAGTTCAGACTGGTGACAGTCACCAAAGATAGAGAAAAAATCCCTACATTATTTCCTTAAGACTCGCGGCATATCCCGGTTAATAAAATCTAATATTGAACAACAGATTAGAGTAAACCCACTTCCAGAGCAGTATGTGACAGTATTATCTATTGCTGTATTTCAATCAAGAGAGACTTACATGGTGAAACAATAAGTGAATCATGAAGAAAACATCGTAACATAGGACGTTTAGGGTGCTAGTGATGGGATGGACCCACTGCTGGTGCAGAGAGAAGAGTGAAAATATGCAGGATGAGCTCAGTGGAAATAACCCTGTGCTCTGGATGTACGAAGACTCAATGTGAATTTGGTGGAGGAGGGAATAACAGTTTGTACTGAAATTAAAACTGACAACAGCAGAGAGGAGAGGAGTTTTTAAGTTGGACAGCCACAATATGACTGGCTGGGGGAGATTCCAGTAAAATGTACTTGTGCTTGACTGAACTTCCACTGAGCTTCATGACCACTGTTCGGTATTGCACGGCTTTTCTCAATTCAATTGTTCTTTTTTTGGTATGTTGTTGATAGTACCTGGTCCTTTTTTTGTAACCACGTGGTCGAGGTTCCAATCACAACAGACTGCTGATTTTTCAGAGAGAAAGTGTCACCTAAGCGACATAATATGCTGCACAAACACAGCATTTTCCAAAGTCTATGTAACAGTAAAATACCTACAAACCAGCAGAGTAGTTTATTTTGTCATTAGCTGTCTCCACCATCAAGCTTTTATCAAGCCAAATTAAAATGCCCAAATAGTGTTAACTATATGAAGTGTGGAGGTCAGTAGTGTGTGTGATGCATTAGTGAAAAATGCATGCGTGCAGGTGTTGTAAAGGTGCAAAACAAAGGCAAATTAAAGCAACATGGCCAAACTGAACAGTGAAGGAAAACTACTGCTGCAGCAGCAGCAGAGTTGAGAGTCAGCCGGAGAGTAACAGAGCTGAAGCTCTGCTTTAAGTACACTGGGAACACTGGGGCCAGGTGTTCCAGATTACACCAATCAGCTGCAGCGAGGGAAGCACAGGTTAGCAGCAGTCTAAACTACAGGTGACACCACAGGGGCTACAGTCATTTTAATCAAGAACACACTCTGCCTGTCACCTGTCAAGGGCAACTCATCCTTTCTGCGCATGCACCAGTGGGGTTGTCGTCTGCCAGAAGCTGTCATAAATTTACTTTTATCTAGTTTTAAGCCACATTTTAAGATAGCACAACAACACCAAATATTTTAAACATTTTGCTCTGTATAGCGGTTTGAATCACCTGGCTTGTGTGCTTTGGAGAGAGATGTCTGTGAATAATTCGGCTCCCAGTAAAAACCTCCGGAAAGTCTGAGGAAAAGGAAGCCGAGCAAACACATTATTTAGTGTTTTTAATCACCTTGTTTGTTTGTTTTGGAGGAAAGCAAAGCTCTGCTGATAATTCAGCTTGTGGTTTGTTAAGTATATCCTGTTCATTAGACATGCAGTCTTAGTTTAGAAAGTGCCTGAAAGTTTCATAGCACGCATCACCCACAATACACCACTGACACCTAACTCCACACACCATGCTTTGCTTATGTCAAGTTTACCTTAATAAATTAAGCGCTTTATTAATTTGTTTCTGTGTGGACCTCCCTTCTTTGTTACAGCCCGAATGAGGCGGGCATGACAAGTATTACTCTATGACCTACACAGCATTTTACAAGCATCAGGAGCATCGTGGCACTGACCGAAACACTGGCAATCGCACCGGTAAACCCATTCTGCCCTGCAGGAGCGTGTCCACGCCCTGGGCTGGGCTGATGTGTGCCAAAGCTGGCACCAAAACACACTGGACGAGGCGCTATTACAGCTCCAGATGTTACCTCGACATTACCTCACTGTGAAACAATAAAAGCCAAGGAGGGAAGGGGGATGTGACAGAGAAAAGGAAAATGGAAACTGTGTTATTATGGTAAGGAATTTTCACATCACACACACATGTACAGAAAACATGACGGAGGCTGGTTTACTGAGCTGTGTTTGTCCATGGACAGGCACTGTGTGCCTATATTGCATTCAGTTAATTCCTATTTGTCTATAATAGCCGTGTTCCATCCAAAACATTTTCTATTATTTGTTTAAGTCTCTGGCATCCAGCTGCTCTATTCTTATTTTTCTCTGCTGTATCTCATTATGTGCTGCCTCGGATTACCCCCAGCCCTCATTAAAGTTTCATCTAATCTAATCAGCTAACCTAAATAAGTTATGTTACACCTAATGAAAAGTGCAATAAAAGCACATTGGAGTCTTTCGAGTTTATAGCACATTTTATCTTACATTGGTTTTACAGGTTCTCAAATTGCTTTACAATGCATCGTGGATATAATGCCATTTAGAAATTTTGCTTTACAACATACTTTCTTTTTTTTTTTTTAAATGTGGTGGCTTTTGGTTGGAGTCACCCTCGGAGATCAACAAATCAGATATCCTGAGAGAGTTTGCAGTAGAGCCGCTGGGATCGAGGTGTTTCAGGCATCTGATCAGGAAGCATCCTGGGTACCTCCCTTTGGAGCTTTTCTGGGCACGTGCACTTAGTCAGAGACCCCAGGGAAGACCCAAAACACACTAGAGGGCATCTCATATCTCATCTAAGTTCTCGGAACACACAAGCAACATGAGTAGTCGCTCACTGATAGGAAAGTCGGTGGTTTGATCCCTGACCATGGCAGTCTACATGTTTAAGTAAAAAATTCAACAGCAATCTCAAACTAAAGATTGCTCAAAACTGAATTTAAAAATGTATACCTAACCCAGCAGACTTCTGCCTGGCTGAATACAGCACAACATTTGCCCAACAGGTGCATTACAGTCAAAATATTCTTTAACAGGTGGTCCAGCATCACCACATTCAGACATTTGCAGCTGAGTCATTAGCGATAGCTGCTAGTAATTAACTTCCTCTGTGTTGTGTGTGTGTGCTCATGCACACACTGTATGTGTGTGTTGTTGAGCTAAATGTGAGTTCATTTTCTAACCCAGAGGAACGAGATGACTGCAAGTAATTATGGTTCTCCACAGGGTGTACCTGGTGATAACTGTAGCAGATAGATTTAACAAGCAATGATGCTGGCCAGACTCAGACTTCACATCCACAGCAGGAAAGCATTAAAAGCATGTAAACACTGTGAAAAACAGGCCGACATACTCAAATACCCTGTACGAACAACACGCACCATTAAAGTTGTTTGTTTACAAAGTGCACAGAGGTATGTCCGTGTTGTAATCATTGACAGTTCATCTAAAAGTAGGTCATTAGGAGACAGAAAGTTTGTGCACTGGTTGTGCATCCATCTGTCTCCAGTACAGGTCAGACTCTTGTTTTGTCAAGCACTCAATAACCTGAAATCCGACCATAGTCTGTATAAAGCATGCAGGCAGTGTCTCCGCATATCTCCCAGCTATTCCAACAATGAGAAAAGAGTTGCATCTAAGATGAGCTGAATAAAGCCTGGTTGCTGAAACAAGACTCACAGGCTCAGACCTTGTTGAACTTGGTCAGGTTGTTCTTGGCTGCTGATATGGACTGTGTTGTAGACCGATGGCTGATTGGCTGATTTCACCATCATGACGGAATGGTTTGATGCAAAGGACGGATCAACTTTGTTTGTAGATGGAGAGTTCCTGTCCTTTCTAACTCCTTAATCACTATATCAGCATATGAAAGACTTTTGGTCTTAAGACACAATTTGCTTTACACTCTGCTTGACAGCCTTTGGACCTGGTCTTGACTTGGACTCTGCTGGACAGGGTCTTGGCCTTGACTAAAGCTGGTCTTAACCACAGTGTTGCTGTAAATGTATCCATCATTCAAAGCGGCCATTTAAATCAAACCTCCAGCTAGCCATAGAGACCAAAATCATTTTTGTATCACGCTGTGAACATGTTTATTTCCGATGAAAAGTTGAACATTTTGACAAGGGGGATATGAGGATTGACTCACATTTAGCGCCAGCCTCAAGTGGCTATTTGAGAACTGCAGTTTTTGAAGCTTCACATTAGCTTCACTGTCCCCAGAGGTTGCTGCTTATTCTAGTTATGGTTCAGAGCACCACAGACAGAATAGGGACATCAGAAAGTATTGAAAGATGGACTTCTGTGTGTTAGTTTTGGTATTTTTCATGGGACATCCTGTCATCCTCTGGAGACCATTGTTATCTGTACTGCTGCTGCTGCTACTATCCATCCAATGTTTAGTGAGATATTTCACTCCTGGCCAGCGTACCAGCCAGCCAGAGACACTGCAGACATTTTGTTTTCATTTTCTCATCTCAGTGATAAATACCTTATCTTTTCAATCCCTTAGCCCAACTTCTCCATCAATTGATTGACTCAGATGAAGACAAAATAACTATCATTTGATGCCAATATTATAGCCAATTATGCCTACAGCGGGATGTGAGTAGGTCTTTTCGTTATTTTAAGGCAACAACTCACTACAAGTAAAAAACATCTAATTAAAAGCCACCAGTCTCTGTTATGTAATTTTGGTGTTTGGATAAAGTCCCTAACAAAAAAAAATTTGCGGTGCTGTGAACAATGAATTTCCTCTCAATGTGATGCCCCTTCGGTTTCTTATAGGCTCGACGAGCAGCTTGCTAACTTCCTGCCAGGTCATGTGGCTTCCTGGCTATCAGCCAAACCCCCTTTTGTCCCCACCTCCCATGGTCCATAAAGCCTTCTGCTGCCTGTCCCGTGTGAGACAGGAAGCAAGGCCCTGTGGACAGTGACCTCACCACAGGAAGTGAACGGAGGGTGTGTGTGTGTGGGAGCTGTGTGTGTGCAGTTGTAATTCTGGATTCACATTCTAAATAATTCACAAATCCTTAAAAAAAAAGACTACCGTACGTGTTTTCAGAGCAATTTTTAATGTGTACATGTCCAGCATGGCTTGTTAACACACTCAACTAGAGGTGAACACACAACAACACAAATGTATAAAATCTTACATTTTCTACAGAAAAACAAAACACTAACAACCAATCGAAAATAAAATAATTGGAATGTTATTAACAAAAAAATGTCTTATCAAGTTTGGAGAGAAAAAATGCACAAAATGAATCAACATAAGACAATTATCAGACAAACAATACCTCCGCTGTTTTAATTGACTGCTGCTTTCATTGTTTTTTTTTTTTTGTATTTTTCCCCATCTCAGCCCAGTCTGGGTTGATGATCACATTTTTTATAAAGTCACTGAACCATTACAGAGGCGTAGAGTGAGATGCCAAGTTCCACTATTGATGGTCAGTGCACAATAGACTTGATCCAACAAAATCTACTCTCTACTGTAGCTGCAGTCAGTGGATGAAAACAGTTTTCTGCTCAACAGTTTCACTGTGTCTGAAGCACTATGAGAGCTGATCCGCTGCACTCATCCGGGACAAGGATGCTGAAAGTCATTTGTCAGCCATCTTTCCTGTCTCACCCCCGCGGTGAGAAGCCGAGTGGTGATTTAAAATGAGTGGTTTCAGAGTGGATGGGGTCAACGAGCGACGTGAGATGCACTCTGGGAAAAGAGAGAAGCATCTGGACAACCCATGATCCTTTGAGTTCGAGCTATCATAAGCCACAAAGTTGACCAAAGTGGAGCAGAAACAGAACAGTCGTACAGTACGTCACGTTGGACATTTTTCTTTTCTTTTCTGCTTTGATCTGTTCAGTCCTTTATTTATTGATCTGGTTTTTCTCTGCAGAGTTCAGACTTTGCACAGGGCTGATGCAATGACTTTTTGAAGCTTGCAGTTATTAGGAAGTGCAGCGATACACAGTGGCCGCAGGAAGATGAAACACAAAAAGTGGAGAGAGAGAGCACAGACGTAGCTAGAAGAATACCTGCCTTCTGAGTTGTTGTGGAGATGTTCATTGCAATATAAGACAAAAAAAGAAATGTCCAGAGCTAAAACAGCAGGGCTGAATGAAGAACATGCAGTGTTTACAGAAACACATCCTGAGAAAGATGAAAGCTCAGACAAGCTCAGCGATGTCCTAACCTTACCTAAACTTTGCATCAAGGCCCCGTACTTCAAAACGAACAGGGCATTAACATAAAAGAACCTCACACTTTGCAACTTTGAATCTAAATGTGACATCCTGTTGTCAAACCTGACAGGTACAGTGTGTTTGAGTGAATCCTTCCACTGAATAATAAGTTGAAGTCTAAGTCTATAATGCATCATAAACATACTTCAGATGCCTTATAATCTGAAAATTGCACCATATAATTATATCTATAAGCACTCATTATTATTCATAATGCTCTATAACAGTGAAAACACATTATAAATTGTTTAATAATTACTTATTAGTCGAAAATATCATAATACTTCATAATTGCTGGTCACTCACTTTTAATTTTTTTGTGATGTTTTGTGTGCCGTTCTTGCATGGATTTAACTATATAAATTTTTTCCTCTTATTTTAAGCAAACAATGACTACTTTTAATCTACAACCAGCGTATGATGTATGTATGTTATTTTACCTGAAGCACCCAATGGACACTTATAATCACATTATAACGCATTATGACAGTGATTATTATGCATTATAAAGAGATTATGCTGTATAACAACTATCAGAATTATAATGCACTTTGTTCCTAGCAAAAAGTTCTGATAAAATGCTTTATAGTGTGACTGTATTGTTATAAAGCTTTATAATAATTTGAGTTCTTATAACTATTATTATGCAGCACTTCAAACACACTCTAATGCATTATAAGCATGTTTATAGTGCATTAAAGACATAGAAAGTGTTAAAAATAAAGTTGCAGAACATGAGCTTGATCTAAGAACAGTCCCTGCTGTGTGAGGCTGGACCTTGGCCTAGACTAGTTTCCTGAGGGGGGAGGAGGAGAAAAGGGAGGAAGGTGAGGTTGGGGAAGACAATAATGTGTTTGTGTGTGTATTAGGGAGAGAGAAAATAGGGGGAGGAGAAAGAGAATGTGTATGTGTGTGTGTGTGTGTGTGAGTGAGAGAGAGAGAGAGAGAGAGAGAGAGAGAGAGAGAGAGAGAAGGCCATTGTTGTTATTATGATCCCCTCGGGCTTAGAGGGCTGGGCTGAGTATGCGGAGGGCTGGTGATAGAGAGAGTGTGGGAGATTTACAGTCAGAAAACAGGCCTCGCTTATGGAGAGTAGAGCTGATTAACTGAACACCTCGACACACACACACAAACACGCATCAATCATCCAGGACGGCTTCCTTTTCAAACCTTTCAATAGTTCCCTTCTCCTTCCTTTCCGTCCTAAGACAATGAATCCCCCTAACAGAGAATCACTCAAACTGCTGAATCGCACAAACTGTGATGTGGAGAAAGGAAAACTCAGGTACGCTCTTTAACTTTGAAGTGGTTGCCTTAGCTCTGAAGTGGTTAACTCCCTGTGGGCTCGCTGTGTGGAGGTTACAGAGGAGAAAAGGAGCGCTGATAAACAAGATCTCCGGCGTTGTGTCCAGTGCAATGAGTCGACATTTTCTGAGCCTGTCCAGACACTGGGCTGTCGAAGCACTGATGTGCCTGTAGGACCAATGGAAGAGCAGGACAGGAGGAGGAGAGAGCAGAGGGGGGTTGCGGGTGCTTTTAACGCTGATTAGTTACGTCCGCCAACCTCCCCCCCTCCTCCTCCTCAACCCTGATGGCGCGGAGGTGAGCGATGGACACAGGACACCGTTTCCTGGCAACGGCTATTGACTGGCCACAGATCAATCTGCAGCCTCCTGGTGACGGCTGATTATACTCTTCTTTTCCTTCCTTTCGCTAAGTGTCCTGTTAACTTTACCTCCGACCTGTCTGCACCTCCCTGGAGGTGAAGTCCCACAACACGAGTGTTATGTATCAGTCAGATGGCAGATGATCTGCTACTGCTTGTGAGGCACAGCTGGAATCAATATGCAGGTTGTTTTTTTTAACCGGCACTTACAGCAAGTCTTGCTAAAAAGGATCTGTCACCTAAAGTAAGCTAAAGTTTCCTCTTTGGCGAGCACAGTTTTAGAGCTAGCAGGAGAATTTGGGTCACATGAGCCGCTGCCAGTGCGATAGAGCCATCAAAGTCCTCTCTCTCTCTCTCTCTCCCTCTTCCACCCCTCCTTATTCCTGAGATTCAGGCTTTGCAAGCTCAGGCAGAAGAGGTCAGCCTCCCTCCCCCATTCCCCTGTCTCAGCTGCGAGAAATCCAGTCTCTCTTCACCCTCCCCGTCCACAACTGTAACCTGAGCCGGGTGAGCTGAGCCCCCTCTGGTCAGATCGGCAGCTTACTTCTCAATGCTACCTCAGATAAGCCTTCCTCCCATTCAGATTTGAAGTTACACTCTAAAGTCACCCCCTGTTACACTCTCTTTCATCTTGGGCTGCTTTGTAGCTTCCCATTAGACTTATTTTAATTGAAAAAAGTAGCGATGATAATTAATTTCACATTTTCCACTGCTGATAGACTTTTTGAATATTTTGAAGTAGGGCTGCTCATTCCACAAGTAAAGTTTTAATGTCACCTGACCCAAGAAACTGTTTTCAATTGGATTTTGCAGTTAAATACAAGGATTTGAATATTTCTAGTTCTTTTATTTTCATCTATATGAATATTAATTGGCATTAGTTCCAGTGAAAGAACGTGGCTAGACAAACAGGTGATGTTTTGGGCTGCTCATTCCACAAGTACAGTGGCAACGAAACTTTTTGACGACTAAGTTCATTTTCATTTTTGAATCGGATTTAGCAAGTCACTACAAGGATTTGAATATTTGTTCTTTTCTTTTCAACATTTTGATGATTTTGAAAACATTTACACAGTCAATTTCTTTTAAGTATGAAAATCAGAGTTGTAAAGTCTATCCAAGTAAATAACTTTTTGCATTTTAATAATCTGCCTGATTTTCATACTCAACCAAACTAAAAGGAAACCAATGGGAAACTGCATGAAAAATACTTAAATAACTATATAATGAGAAATTAATATGGACATTTTCCCACACTGCTCTTGGTCTCATCTTTGTTCTTGTGAGATGAAAAGGGAGTGGAGAGTGTTTTGGTTCTGGGAGTTCAAGGTTTAGTTTAGAGGTCGCAGAGGTTAACAGCATTTACACACACCTGCTGTTTTTTAATGAAGAGGATTAGCCTGTGTTCACATGAGCCCGCACGGCCAGAGCCCACCCTGCAGCTTCCAGCTACACTATATTTACAGCAGCTACACCACAGCTCATCTGTGAAGTTTCTTAAAAACACCAGCAGTAAAAAGTCCATTACAAACTGCATGCTACATTAGCTGCACCCTGTGACTGCCGTGCTGCGTCTGTGGTGTTACATCCTGTTCCCAAGTTAAAGGCCGTGGCTTTGCTTTGTTTCTCCCTTGTTTTATGTCACACACACACACATACACACACACACATACACAGATGCAATGAATGCTCCCTCTCTTGTGTTATTTCACAGTGAGCTGACTTTTTAAATTAACCATTAGTCTGTCTCCTCTGTAGCACAAAGAAAAGGTCTTATTGTTGACAGAAAGGAAGCTCTCTGAGAATTAGCCACATAAATGTAAGTTAAGGGAAGAGATCCCCTTTAAAGTCTGAACCCTTTCAGCCAAAGAGGTCTTTAAATGCTTTCCAAATAAGGAAACGAAAGAAAGGAGACCTATTGTCCAACAATGTGAGCATGAGATAAAGAAGGAAGTAGTCTGAATTTAAAGGATAAGTACAATTTATCACAACTTGAGTCTTATTGTCATTGGCAGGATTTGCATCTGTTTAGAAATTGCCGTAAAAAATAAGATATAAGTTGTAATCAAGTGGAATTATCCTTTAAAAAACAATCAGGAGCTGCATGACAACAAACTGAACTCCAACTTTAAGCCGGATCTCTGTTGGAGGGAGTCAAAGGGAGACAAATATCTGGGCTCACGAGGCCTAAATATGTAATGTAAATTTTTTGTTGTGAGCAAACCCTGTTTCTCTCGAGCTCGTCTCCCACACCATGACATACTGTACTTAGGAAGAGAAAGAAGAAGATGACGAGAGGAGGAAGGAAAACTAACTATTTCTACTTAAACCATAGAAGTGGACAAGCGTCTACAAATTACTTTCTAACCCTTTGCATTTCGTTCTTTTGTGGCAACTGTGATAGCATAAGCAGATGTCGAGTTATCTGCGAGGACAAAGCCCCGACTGAGATCAGAGGAAGGAGGAAGGCGGTGCAGAGCCGGGAGAAAGAATAGAACGGTCTTCCTGGTTAAGAAATAATAATAATAATAATAATAACAAAAAAAATCACGCAAAATGAACCAAAACAAAAACAATGTGCAAACTTCTCTCATATAAATAGACTACAGTCAACGCATTGTAGAGCACCATGGGAGACAGGAGGAGGTTAGGATGGTGTGTGTCCGTATGTATAAGTAAGACATAATCTATGCTTCCTTCTAGTGTGTGTGTGTGTGTGTGTGTGTGTGTGTCAGTACAGTATTGGATTTTCTATCACATGTACTATGAGTTGCAGGAGCCACTGAGCACAGGGACTTGAGACGGAGGGATGACAGGGAAAGGCTTGGATTGGGGGGTGGTGTCTAAGGTCCAATTGAAGTTCAAAGTTCAAGTGTCCCCTCATGACGAGGGTCAGACCCAGTCCTGCAGCGAGCGCTTGCAGTGCACCAGCAGCCGCGGCGCCCCTTTGCTCTGCAGCGTGTTGATGATGGCGTAAATCAGCCCCAGGATGCACAGCACCAGGACCAGCGGGATGGTTACCATCAGGATGTTCATGGTCCGCTCCTCGCTGTCGTCCACCTTCAGCACCACGTCCACCTCGTTGGTGTCTTCCTCGCGACCCTCCCGGTAGTCTTCGTCGTTGTCGTTGTCCGACCCTTTGCCCGTGTCTTTGTCCGTTCCGCCACGATCCGTTCCATCCCGGTCTTTGCCCTTGTCCCCGTCGCGTCCGTCTACGTCAGGGTTGAACGGTGGCCGGTTCACATCTGGGTATTTGCGTCCCGCGTCTGTGTCCGTGTCTCTGTCTGGGTCCAGGTCCACGGTGCAGCCCATGAAGTCTTTGAGGATGGACTTGGGGTAGCCCGGTTCGCTCTTCATGCGGTGGTTGTCAAACTTCCAGTACTTGGAACCTTTGTAGAAGAAGGTGTATGCTGGAGAAGGACAGGAGAGCAAGAAGATGTCAGCCAACATTACAATTTAAAGAAAAGTCTTACACTTTTTCAACTCTTGGCGAGAGATGAGAGATTGAGATCACTCTCATTATCCGTCTGTTCCGTATAAAGATAGAGCTAAGCTGGGCTTAGCATAAAGACTGGAAATAGCAGCCCTTCTTACACTGATTTTCTGCCAACTTCCAGCAATTCACTGTCCCAGGCAAAGAAATAGTCCTACACAACACCTGCAATTTTTACTCTTTGTACATTTGGTTTTCGTACAGATTTTAAAGAATGAATTTGCTGTTGCTTCAGGCAGAGCCAGACTAGCTTTTCCCGCTTGTCTCGTTCTTGATGCTAAGCTAGGCTAACCAAAGGTCTGGCTGTAGCTTCATATTCAGTGTACCGCAGATACGACAGTGGTATCAGTCTTCTTAAAGCAAATAAGTGCATTTCCCAAAATGTTAAACTATTTCTGTTTTCAACTTATTACAAAATATAACTAAAAAATGTATTTATCTAAAATACTGAAAATGGAAATTGTTCAATAATTAACTTGCAGTTTTATGTGTCTACCAAGTCAAATTGATGTTTATATCCATGTCTGTCCAGACCAGCCTGATCTCACAGAAACCTTCTAAAGCCACATTACACTGTGGTGCCATAGAATGTGTTAAAATTACATGTCAACACCACAAAACAATTAAGGATCAGGCAGCAAAACTACTTGGATAATGTGGTTTTAAGAGGTAATTTCACCTATTTCTGTGATCACATTGGTCCATATATGTATTGAAAATGTAGGAATTTAGTGAGGTGGCTGAAATCAAAGTTACCACTATACCGTGAAATATTTTTCCAGTGAATTATTTCCACTGAGAAATATGCTGTCTTCATTTGGGGACTAGGGGAGTACAGAGGACTCATAGAGAGCTTCATCACATGGTGCAACAATAATCACCTAAAGCTCAATATCAGCAAAACCAGTGAGCTCGTGATGGACCTCAATGACAGTAGACAACGCTTCATATCTGGATGTTTATGAGCTATGGCATTGGATAATGGCCAGAAAATTGTTTCTGCAAAACATTATGATGTCACAGTGAGTTAGGGTGTCAAGTTGACCTTTGACCCTTTGGATATAAGATGTCATCTCCTCATCAATTTACCGTATTAGAAATTTGTGTGAAATTGTTTGTTTGTTTGTTTGTTTTTTTGGCCAAAAACGTGTTTTGTGAGGTCACAGTGACCTCTAACCTTTCAACAAAATGATATTTCTTCATAAGTCTAAGTGAACATTTCTTCACAATCAGAAGGGATATCCTCCAGGCATTTCTAAGATATTGGGACAGACCAACAACCCAAGAACTTGATGCCTCTGTCCACAGCGTTAAGTTCACGGTCACCGGCACAGAGGCATAAAAATGTCTCCTGTCTTTAACAAAGCCTCTGCCTGGAGACTGGATCACTCATCTCTATTTTCACTCTAGCCAGGCACAGCGCAGCAAAAGGCCCTTCACGTGTAGGCTCAAATTCACACACACATGCTATCCCCTCTCTCTCCTGATGATTGCATGACCACACCCTGATTCTTTGTTTCAGGCGTCTGCCCACACACACACACACACACACAAAGAGAGAAAGCACTCTTGTCTGAGCTCACCCCCATCATCGCTGAGGAAGGCCCCCTTGGGAGAAGAAGGCACTGACGATCCCCAGACGCTGATTGGTTTCGGGTAACCTCTGTCAGCATGTCTTGACTGCTCGTTGAAGCGCCAGTACCTGCAGACAGTAACGGAGAAGATGGTTGTTACTGTTTATCAACTGTAGCAGGTTCAGTCAGGGGGATTTCATATGGTGCTGGCAGGTTGGAGGCTAGTTACCAGTCTCCTTGGAAGAAGTACGTGTATCCGGATGGCTCCCACCAGATGGCTGTGTCTATTCTGTCGTAGGGAATATCTTGACCATAATCAACCAGCTCCAGTGGATAGCCTTGTTCCAGGTTAGCTTCCCTGAAAAGCCAGAATCTGTTTCCTGTGGAGAGGAGAGGAGAAGTGCTTAATGGCCCTTTATGGTGCATACATCGCTACATTCCCTATCCACCCCCACTCATAACCCTTATGGACTCTGGAAAATGTTAGCACACACAATCATACAGTACATGTCAAGTACACTTGGTAACACACACGTCTACACACAAGAACAGATGTAGACATTCTGCTGGTGTGCACACATTTAATTTGCTGGCAAAGAATATGTAGAATAATTGAAACTGAATGAGGAATAAAACGAGAACAATAAGAACAATCAGAGAAACCAAACCAGCATTTACACACTTGTAAATTATATGAACGCAATAATGATTTGTTGGCAAGCAATCAGAAAACACAGCAGAAATGAGTACATCATTGACTAAGGACTTTTGGTTTGGCTTGTAATTATCCATTAGGAGCGGCTTGTCTCATGTCAGGCTGAAGCAGATTTCCCGCTGAAGGGAGGGTTTTATTGTTTTTCACTGTGTCAGACAGGGGGACTCCGTTCCTCCTGGCACCATTACATCTCTCCTCTTGGCTTCAATCCGCCTTTCCCTCCCTCTTCCCTCAACACCCAGCCATCCACCCATCCATCCACCCACCTCCGGCCCCTTGTTTAAAATGAAAGCTCTACACTCAGCATCTGGAGAGAACAAGAGGTTGACGCAATGCTTCCCAGGGTTCCTGCGGTGCACAGCCCTGATGTAAAATCCCACGACTTTTTCCATGACTTTCCATAACTACACCAAAATGCTTCAATGACCTAAAGCTGTGAGTCCTTCCTGCAGCAGTGTAACTGATGTTTTTCTCAAGGGGAAAACAGTTTGATTTCAGCTGGGTAATCCAACAGCTGTCGAAGAGAAACGGATGGATACGTTTCTGTCTGGATTGCACCTTTCACAGTGGATATTCCAGATATTTGACATGCAATATGTCCAAAATTCATTATTCTCTCCATCCACCCATTCATCCTCACACAAGGCCACACGTCTACAAGAACAAGTACAGAAAAAAGCAGCTTGAAAAAGGTCTGCTGTCTTTCCAATGACAGAAAGTCAGGTTGTTGACTGATCTGATTGGTCCACTTAAAGGTCCCCTTCACAGCTCTGCCAGTCCGTCCTTCCTTCCTTTTTTCTTCCCTTCCTCTTCATTTCTCTTGTTCTTTCTTTGCTAATGGCCTGCAGCCAAGTGTCACACTGAGAGGCTTGCCGATGACATCATCCTCCTCATCACCAACAGCTGCCCCAAAGCCCGTAGCTCCCAGAGTCAAGCCGCATTAAAGACTGACTTCTTTCTTTTTCCTTCGACAAACTTTATCCACAGTTGTAAAAGACAAGCTGGTCTCAGTGACTGGCAGTATAAATAATGAGCTGTGCTGAAAGAGATTCATACTCTGCATGTACAATACATTATGCACATCCTCAATATAATCTGGAGATGAATACAGTTCTGGAGTCTGTTTTACTGTTAAAATATGAAAGCATTAACACATGATGGATAGAGATTACCATGGGGCATTGCAAATGTATTCAGGTTGTAAAGAAGAAACCAGATGGTGGATGATTTTCTGTGCCGTAAACTTATGTCAAAATGTATACTTATGTTCCATATGCTCTTGATATGAACCCTGCACTTCAAGAAAATTGCAATATCTTATCTATGAAGATGAAAAGAGAAGAACATTTTTACATTTCTATGTAAGACAGACTGACATACTGTCATAAATCCTGGATCTTGTGTTCCAACACAGCATCCAGTAAATCCACCGATGATTGTGTATTGGCATGACAGAGTTAACTGTGCTGCTTCACTGGAAAATGAATCCAAACACTGTTTGGATGTTGCTATTTAAGCATAGCAGTGCTGCGACACAAAGTTTGAGCGCTGTAAGGCAGCTGGTACCCTCATTTCAAAATTAGGAATCTTCTCAAAGGCTGATGTTGCTTCTGGAGGTCTGTGTTGCTCTAAAAATGACAGCTAATAAAACTAGAAGAAGATTATTTAGAACAGGCCAGGCCTGCTTTTACAGCAACAAGAACCAGAATCATAGATGTTATGTTTATTCCCTGAAGGAGATCAAGTGGAGGACGAAAAGAGAGTTTGGATGAAGAGGTGAATCTGAGTCAGTCCGTTTAATGGTCTCCCAAATTAGTGACCATGTTTATGAAAAGAAATGTAGTTTAGATGCAGGACTTAGTGTTTGTTTTTATATCATTTATTGTATGTGAAACATAATCCAAACTTCTTCCTTGGACCTAAGGATAAAGGGTAACAGGTAAAGGCACTGACTGGTTGTTCTCTGGTCTTGTTCTTTACAGATATTTGTGATGAATTATATAAAGTCAGTCAGGCCATTAGATTTATATTTCTGTCGAGTTGCAGGGTAAAAGATAGCACATTCGGCATGGGATATTTTTAATCTGGTGTCCCAACTGGTCCATCAAGCTAAAAGTGAAGACAATTTATACAACAAGAATACCAGAAACATGCGCCACAGTCACAACTCTGACAACTCTGAACAATGCCGAGCTGCTTTTTGATTATAACACCAAACATTTTGAGAATGTACACACGGTGAGGTGCAAACCTGTGTGAGTAAATCAAATCAAAACTCACAACTCTTGCCTGGTACTCTATTCAATCACCCATAAATTTACCTGTGTCGGAGTGTTTGCTGCTCACCTTTAAAGAAGACGAACCTGCCGTCGTGTCTCTCATAGGCAGCATCTATGTCTCCAGGCAGCCCCCTCCAGAAGTGACTGATGGGCATGGGGTAGTTATCCAGAACCCTGTTCCTGCGCACTCGCCAGAACCAACGGCCCTGAGGGGACAAAATTTAAAAAAGGTGTTTATGCGTGGATCATTTCTTATCACTTGAAACTACTATTTGCCCAATCTCAAAGTACAAATCACAAAAGAGACAGAGACAGCAGAAATATGCCACTGATTTTTGTAGCTTGTTTTAGGGTAGGTATGAGATTAAGCTCAGCAACAAACCAATTATTTTGGATTTGTAAACTAGTTTCTAATCAGCACTTAATAACACATTTTTGATCTTTGTCTTTCTTAAGTCCTGTGATTCAGAGCCAAAGTAAACCAATGCCCTAATAAGTCCAAAACATAAGGTTTCATCCCTCATCCTATCCCTCTGCCTTTTCAAAACATTCCTTTGCACCAAAATATGCAGTGGATGCCCATAAAGCTGCTGTTGAAAGGTATTCTCTTCTCATTAGTCCACTGATTTTAGCTATTTGACCCACTGAGCTCCAACAGTGCTGTAGTATTACTTGGTGGTCATCATGCCAGGCAAGGATAACTAGACCAGAACGTACAATAAACTAACAATGGCGGAACACTGGCAGGCTAATAATAGTCGGTCTCTGCTCTGGTGGCTTTATCACGTCCCTTTATTGCACTCTCTCTGCTGAGCCTAATACAAGATAACTTTATACCAAACTGTGATCTCATTATCAAGTCAGCAATCACTAGCGGCACATTTTTACCCAAGCACAGAACATTCATATCTACTCTATATGCTGTGCACACACGCCAGCAGACAGATTTACACCAGAAGCCCTCAGACTCATTCATAAGTGGTGAGTCAGTAGCCCTGCTTGTCCTGGATAATGTAACGCTAAAATGCTCAGTGCTGCTTCTTTTTGGCAAGCACACCTAGTTTTGTCCTTCACGCAGGACACCCTGGCAGACAAGGCGACGCGGCACGGTATGGAATGGAACAGGACGGAGACGGGTTGGAGAGAGAAACAGAACAGGGCCGAACCGAACAGACTGCAT
>CAFUXE010000395.1:527275-545974 GCA_903364295.1 Serranus cabrilla
ACTATATGCTCTTCGATTTGTGTGGGCTGACAGCTCCTTTCGTTGACCAGATTAAGACTGACTTGACCATATTAGTCCTCAGCAGAACAGACCAGATCTCAGTGTGGGAGTTTCAATATTGAAAGTAGCTCTGTGTGCTCTGCTGGTTGTCTTTATGGCCCAGCCCTCTGCTGTGAAGAAATACTAAAAGAGAATAAAAGAAGTGACAGCCCCTTTCTTCTTTTAATGGACAGGACTCTGTGGAGAAGAGAGAGTGGGACTGATGTGCTCCAGATTACTCCCACTCTCTCAGTACATTAAGTGTTAAGTGAGTTATTCTTCCTATGCAGAGAGGAACAATGTCTACTATTAATAACTGTTATTTCTGAGCAGTGAAGGCATCTTTTCCAAATTTACATGAGGACAATTTGAACATGAAAGGCACAGTCGGAAATAAATCCAAAGTAAAGCACTAAATAACATTAAAGCATTTAAATCAACAGTAAGAGAAAACTCCATAAACTTTATGAACTAAATTCTAACATTGGCACACTAACATGCTCATGACATATACTGTGAATATAATGGATAATGGCTCTTCACTTCCTCCCACTGTTCTAAATGCAGTCAAAATATCCCAGATTCGGGTGCAGCCAAAGTTGCACGGCTGCGGTAAAGTGATGGAGCCACAGTTTCAAGGTCCCACCCATACATCTGCCTGACTTCACTGCCAGCCAATCACAGCTGTCAATCATGACAAAGCACAGCCCCTTTTTAAAGCATCAAACGTCTAATGAAAACCAGACATATCAGATAAATGAACTATACATGCATACATTCATGGCAATCCATCCTATTGACATTCAATTGAACGCTGACTTCAAATGGAAACCAGGATGCTTCAAAGTCTTGTCCACTTCATAGGCAGAAATCTGCTTGTATAAATTATTTTTGGTCCACTCTGATTAGGTCATAGTTTAAGAACCACTTGTGGGCAGAGGAAAAAGTTAATTCTGGTCACTGATTAATGCTATCCAGACTAGCTTCACGACTCTGGATGAAACCTAAGACCACAGACATTACTGGCTGAGATGAAACCCAAGAGCACAGATATAACTGTCTGACCATGTGCAGCACTTGTCCAGGCAGCTGTATGCCAAGTCTTTTAAGTACTGGTCAGAGTCAGAAACACTTACAGTCTGAGATAGGAGATATTCAAAGAGCGTTCTCTGTGTGTTGGGACAGACAGGCTCATTTAGATTCCACTCTTTGACAGCAATAATTTAACCCGAAACTCCTTCATCAGTTGCTTTCAGAAGTACTAGTATAGTATATTTCATATTTGATGTCAAACTATTTACTGGGATCCAGTTCAAGATGTGATTGATGGTTTGATACTGTTGGATATCTTCAGCTGTTTGAATCCCTTCTGCTGTGAAATGTCAACATTTCACATATCATGACAGCTGTTTTGGGAGTGAATGTGAAGCTATTTTACAGTAAAGCCTGGGTGTTCTCTGTGCAGCTCTATCTAATATCTGCAAACCTCCTCAGTGTTCACTGATGCCAACACTGCACACCTCCTCTGACCTCTCCCACTGACACACATCGTTACTTATCTTTGTAGAGCTGCACTATGTATAGAGCGTCACTGAACCAACCCTGGAGAGGAGAAAACACACAGGAAGAAATGGAGTCCTGTTTGCTACTGAAAGTTACTTTAAAAGTGATCATCCGTACTGACCAGTAAGCATTACCTCCATGATAGGTGAAAACACAGAGCAGATGTGTAATAATACATGACCACAGGGCTGAGTTGCATAATATAAAAAAGACCTTAAACATTAAATAAATAATACATCCCAGCTGACAGCAACTGCAGCCAACAGCCAAATGACCAGTACTGGCAGAGTGTTTTCTAAAACATAACCCAGCTAATAGCTCACTGCTGCTTTAGCCCCTATGAATGTTTTGTGTGGGTCCAGAGGCTCTTTAAGGCAAACACCTGACCACACCCGCCCTTTTTACAATGTTCCGGCTCATAAAAAACTCTGGCCCAGTTGGTTTACAATCCACAAAGACCTGATTGAAAACAGACCCCTTGTTGGCAGCGCACACGCCATTTGTTTTAAACTGATTCTCGAGAAAAGGATAACTAATTTATTGATACAGTTAACTTGTCAGGACAGCTCCTCTGCTGGAAGCCGACTGCATTTCCAAGCAAGGACATGTAATAAAACACTGTGAAGGTAAACATATCTCTTCTGGGGTTTTATGCTCATATTGTAACTTAGATCAAGCTAACAGGCATTTGGATGAAGTTAAAAACGTCCCTATTCCCTGAAAACTCAAACCATTTACCTTGAAAACAAACATCTCTCCTCGGAGCATAGCAACCGTGTCAAAGTTCCCCTCACAGATATTGGGTCCATAGTGATCGGGTCTTTCCGTGGTCCTGGGGCGGTCAGGATGCCTAGGAGGTGTTTGGGGTGGCCTGGGCTCTGGGCGACGGGGAGTCACGGTGGGCAGGGCCTGGGTGGGGCCGCTGTCTGGTTGGCCTGCGGAGACAATCAAACAGGATGGGTTCAATATTTTATCACATTAAGAATGAATGACAAGATAAAGGACTGGCTGATGAAGAACCACACTAAAGCATCAAGGTCTTAACTGTCAACTTTAAATGAATGAACAAAATGCAATTAGAATTAAAGCTGAGGTAAGCTCATTAGGCAGAATTCTACAATAACCTTTTCTTTTACCCTTTACCTTTACTCAAACTTAAGTGTTTTACTGTGTTCCCTCCTGCAATGCCGCCTCTTGAAAAAATCTGAGCTCCCTCTAGTTGGCTTTCAACATTACACTGACAAAGCAATATTAACCAAAATATGTTGTTTGCAACTTCAATGTTTGTACAGAACAAATGACGAACAAATAAACAAACAACCTCCTACCATAGATCTGCTGTATTCCCCGCCGGTCGTCCTCAGGCAACTGGAAGTCGTCCGTCTCCATCCATTGGTAAAAAGGAGCCATGATGGCCAGCGGGTTGTTAGAGTGCTCTAAACCCAGAGCATGGCCCAGCTCATGGACTGCCACCAGGAAGAGGTCATTGCCTGTGTGGATATAATGAAAGACACAAGTTTAGAAGGGAAAATTTAAAGATGTGCACTGAGTTTTTCACACTTTATCTCTTGAAAGGGATTGTTTGTTCAGAGGATGAAAGACAGAATACGTGTGTCCCTCTGCATTCATACTCGTGTCTTATGAAAAACACATATGACTGCCTAAGCTCCAGGTCACAGAGAGCAGAAAGTCCCAATAAATACACGTCTACAATGTATAAGAATGGCCTTCATTGTTCTCTCCCAGTTACGATGTCAATAAACATCTCCGTAGATCTGACAGATGAATCACACACAGGCATGCTAATGATTGCTGATTTGAATCAACATACATTTCTAACATTTCTAACCAATGAACGGATGTCGTTGTCAACTGCCACCGTAATAATTACACACTGCCCGCCACACAGCTGACACGCTGACACACTGACCACTGCATCAACTTCCTCTCTACACAAAGGCTTCTTGCAGACTGTTTTTAGAAAAGTAAAACCATTGACACTGAGAGTAGTGGATGTAGCCATTTGACCCACTGGTTTGTGGACCATTTTGAAGACTCAATAGGCATTTTGGAGGAGAATATATTTGGACGAGACTGTGGATCTGACTCCGAACCTGGCTCATAGCTTCCAAATTGAATGAAAACCAAAAACAAGTTCATGTCTATTAAGACCTCAACAGTGCCATGGATATTGATAAACGTCAAGATTGCCATTTAAGCGACTCAAAATGGTAGCCACACCCCAAAGCATTCACTCCTAATGGGACCATAATTTATGAAAAAAACATCATCCTGTACTGAAGAAAACTGGAAACTAGCGATTGAGAACATAAACTCATTAGGAACATGTTTACTGAGGTAATAAATCAAGTGAGAAGTAGGTTTATTTTCTCATAGACCTTTGTCCAGTACAGCCAGTTGAGTTGCCCTCTGCTGGCCACTTGAAATAATGCAGGTTGAAGGCACTTCTGCATTTCTTTTACTTTTCAGACTCGGAGGCTATGCCTGCTTCTTTCATACATTTAAGTAAAATCAATGTAAACCTTGTTCAGATTTGACAAACATATTCCTATGAGTTCATCTGTGAAGTGCAGCCAGCACACATTTGGGTTCTTCCCCTCAATCAATACCTCTTTGTGCCTGGCCCTGCTCTCTGTGAACTTTGAACGTACTAGCCATTTTGTATGGTGCGATGGCCCATGCTGATTGGTCGGATGTGTGCTATTGACATCATGCTGTTGGGGGATTGGGACTTGGTGATGTCACTGCTGTGCATGCAAGTGAAGAGGAGATGCTCTGGATGCCTGTCCTTGTGCATCTCCTCATTGCCTCTTTGCAAAACACACGCACACACACACACACGGGATACACACAGTTCATCTCCCCCACCATCTATAATTTCAGAGTCACATGAATGTCCTCATGGCGTACTAAGCTGCAGCTAACACTCAAGGAGAGAAAACAGCAGAGGGCAAGACAGAGTGCCAGAGATAGCTGAGAACCAAAAGAGAGAGAGAGAGAGAGAGAGCACTGAGAGCAGATAAAGAGGCCTTTGTGAGGTAACTGTGACAACCATTCAACTGGACAGAGAAAAGCAAGGGTAAACTTCAAAAGTGTTGGCGAAGTTAGAAGTTCAGCCAGTGTAACTATTTCTGACTACCCTGTACACAGACACACACATATTATCATTCTAGTCCTATTTCAGCTGTCTGAAGCATTGTTCACTTGTTTACCACGTCTCACACCTCATTCATCAGCAGCTAAGGGGATTCCCTATGAAGCACACTGAAGCAGCACCCTGACAACCAAAGCACGCTCTCCAACTTTGTTCTGCGTATAGCCAGTGACGCACTCACATTAGTGTCATCTGACAACAAAGAACCACAAAAGATTTAGACCCTTTACCTCAACTGGCCTACAGCGTTTCATCTGAGTAAGGTGTCTCTGAGTGTGCATGTCAGCAAGTCATTTGGATAAAGTGTGAAAGCTGTTTTTGTTCATCTGTGTTTGAAAGGCTGATTCCTCACATTGTGCATCACGAGGCTCACACCAAAAATGCACAATAGAATTGTTTTTCTCTGACAAATGAAACGGAGGTGAAGAAAAGGTAAAGAGCACAACCATAACTGCAAAGAATGGATGGAACGGATTTGTGCTTTTACTGTCAGATGAATTTTTTATGTGTATCTATTGATCCCTTTACTTCAGTCTGGTTTTGTTTGAACCTCCACCCAAAAGGAGGTCAGAGGTCAGAGCTGCTCTGTTTCATATTCATGGACACTTCAGCAGAACAGATGTTAACTGAGGTTTAAACACGGCTCTTAAAGTCTCACTTCTTACTTTATACAATTCTGCTGTTTGATGTGAGGTTACTTTTGTTTGCACCGGCATCTGAACTGTAGCAGATCTGGAGGGGGTTCCCACTAATATCCCTATTCTGCAAAGGTGATAGTGCTTCATATTTGCAGTAGGCAAAGATGAAGAAGCTGCCACCAACAATAGTTTTAAAGCTTGATCAACAAATTGTTCAGCTTTGTTATTCATTAATTAAAAAACCTGAACCTATTTAAAAGTAGCAAATCTTCATATTTGATGATTTTTTTTTATTGCTAACTGCCCTAAACAATTATCTAAATTAAGTTTAATTAATATTGTGTTTTTGTTGTTGTTATTGCCAGCTCTAAATGCTCCACAACAGAACAGACACTTAACTGGATCAATCTGCATGTGTTCTGCAAGCTTAAAAAACAAGCCAAATTCTGAATCCACAAAGAGTAGGGGAGACATTTCTCCACTAGTGTGATTGGAGGGCAGCAAAAACACCGGAGTAAAATGAAGACTACATCTGTGAGAAGTTCCACTAATTAGATGTGTCTAACTAAAGTCAGACAGGATTGTAATTTGGATCTACTTTGCTTCAGAGCTGTGTAAGTAGCGTGGTGCAACAAAGGGACCAGTCTAAAGATCTCCCCAAGTGGAACACACTCCCACTTACTGTGGCATTCCACCGTCCCTGTGATCTGTCCTGCTACACATCCCACACACAGCTGATCACACAGATACAGACACGCACAGTCATACATGCACACACACAAAGTTTAGCTGTCTCTATGTAGATAACAGGGCAAGAAAGCCTATTGTGAAAAAATCCCTCTTTAGTCAGCAGGGTTAATGGGTGCACAGCATGAAGAGGAACTCAGAAGACTTCTTAAAGATTTTAAAAAATGAAGACTTAATCCTCACTGCATATGATTAGTTTAGTGCTAGACATTGGCGTTGAGAGTTGTAATTGGGTTTAGGGTTCATCTTAAAGAGAGTGTAAAGGTGAAGCATGAAGCATTGATAAGTTGAGGCAATTATTTCAGCAAACTCAAGTCCTAGCACGTGTGTTTGTGTGTGTGTCACAGAGTTCATGGATTTGTGTATATCACTCAGTACGAGTTCTTAGCAACATTTGAAAAATATAAAGAGAGTTAGTTGATGCACAAGCTGTGATGTCACCAAGTGTCGACTTTGAACTTCCACAGAGGTAAATGGAGTGGCCGTGCCTGACAAATGAGAGATGATGTAGCAAACTGAGCCATGCCAACTCTAGTTAGGTATGGAGAAAAACGATGGGGACAGCTGTTTGCAATCTATTACACAAATCCATTACAAGCTATACAACATGACATGACTGTGGTGCTGCAAACTGCAGCTGAGCACCCAGAGAAATGATTTTGGACCTGATAATACCTCAGTCCTCATTTCTGACTGAACTTTAAATAATTACCATTTCCATAGATGAGCCTTAAAAGTAAAGCCAACACAGAAGTGTGTTAAACCTGCATTTTTTTCTAATCACCAGCAGGGATCCACTTCACAGAATTCTGATTGTATAGAAGTCTATGAGAAAATGGCCCTACTTGATTTATTATCTCTGTTAATATTTTCCTAAAGGCTTTATGGTGTTATTTGCTAGTTTCAAGTCCTCTTCAATGGAGTGTGATGTTGATTTAGTAAATTATGGTCCCATTGAGAGTGTAACAGATAAAGTGTTCCCAAAAAGACAATATAATTCTGAATTACACTGACAGTAGCAGTTTACCTTGTACATTCTCATTTCCTATGGTCCAGGGTTCATCTGAGTCAAAGTGTGTGTCCCCTCCCATTCCAGGTCCAGGGAAGTAGGCATGAGCGAGGAAGCCCCCCTCCCCATCAAAGGGAGAGCTGTCTCCATGAAAACCCGAAGCGAAGAAGATCATAATGTCAGGCTCCTTGCGGCGTCCATATTTGATCTCTTGGTACGGAATTTCGTCAAAGGTCAGCGGGGTCACCTTCTCCCACACTTTAAATGCCCGTCGGATGGCTTCGTATGAGTTATACTCTCCAATCTTGGGAGTGTAGTTCTGGATACTGTGGGAACAAAGAGGGAAGGCAATCTTACAGAGGCCAGTTTCATGTGTCCCATGTGAGTTTTAAAGTAAAAAAAATCCCTTTGTGGATTCATAAGCAACAAAAGAAACCAATCCGAACGAACTTAATATCTTACTTTGTGTGTGTACTTGGCAGTTGAGACTTTTCTCTACAAACAGACCGTCTTTTTGATACCTGTAGGTGAGGTGACCCTTGTTCCATTTATGTCCGGTGAGGGCATAGCGTTTCCGCCGCACGTTGGTTTTGATCTGGCCTCCAAACTTGTCAGGCACCCCGCAGCGAGGTCTCTTCATTGCACTGAAGGAGATGAAAGAAGTCAGGAGCAGGCAAGAGATATGTGTGTGTTTGTGTGTTGACAGGAAAGAGCAACTCAAAGAAGAGATGAAGTGGTTCATGATGGAAACTCTGACTTCCTTCTCTTGATGTCTGAGTACTTTTTTGTTGTTTAATTTAAAGTTTACCTTTGAGCTGCCTGGTGCAGCCGGACTACTGATCCTGCTCCTCCAAAGTAACTGGGAGTAACTTGCACTGTGGTCATTCAGGACAATGTTTTGAGGGCAGGGCTGTTGTGAGCCTAAATGTACAAAAACATCATAGTGAATCCCTGCTGACCTGATGGTTTGAAGGTCCATCTGTCCAGTGACCTGCAGGCCGTAGAACCGCTGCATATCGCTGATTGCATTGGACAGGATCTGAGCGGATCGCATGGTTGACATCTGTCTGCTGGCCTGGGGTAGGTAACCGTACATCCTCAGCCATGCCTGGAGACAGGAAGAGAAGGAAACATCTATTTGTATAATGTGATGCTGACTCACTTGAATCAAAGCTAATTAAATTTATATTACTGAAGCTGACAGCATCAAAAAATTTAAATTTAAACCAAGACAGAATGTGTCCACAATAAGCCTTTAAGCCCGACGGCTTACTCTAGACAGACATGATAGGATCTCAGACACAAGACAATTTCTATATAACCAAGAAGTGAAATACGAAAAGAAAAATTACTTTTTTCACTTGTTTATGAGCATAAGGGCAATTTGTAGATTTTATTTTTTACAGCTGAGAGCAATGTTCTGAAGCACTAGATACCACAAAGTCTGACTCTTTCTCAGCTTCTGTAACACGAAGACATGACAGAGATTTGGTACTCAGAAGGGAGGGAGGACATGGGATTAAGACCTGAGTGAGAACACTGTGAAGCAAACTGAATCTGGGAGTAAACTGGGAGGGCTGGGGGGAGGTGGGGGGGTTGGGGGTTAATGACAGACTTGAGGGAGAAAATGGATATTTGACCCAATCACAGATGACGCAGTCTATCCCACCTGTTATGTAGAAACCTAATATCACACGCATGCACACACAGGCAACCACAGATACTAGATACGCCTGCACATGGACACACTCCCAGTGGTGGTGCAGGGAATGTAAAAGGGTGTGTGTCTGAGTGTGCGTGTGTGCTCATGCATGTAGCTGTGTGAGCGTCTGTGTGTGCAGTTCTCAGGTTTACACCCATATTTCACAACGGCAACTTGATAATCTATATTTACTTATCCACTCCTTAAAAGCCATAAAAACAAACTCACCTCTTTCTGTCTCACAGTCACATACAAAACTTACATATTATACATGTTAGATACTGTATATAATGCTCTGGTCACATATGCACTGCCTTACAAACTGGTTAGAGAAGGTGGTAACCCCACACCAAGACAAAGGGTTTATTTGCTCTGTGTGTCCTACACAAACAAAATGTCCCCACAGTCCAATGAAAACAAATTACAAAGGGTCTCCCAGACCTTCTTTGATTTACTCTGTTTCCTCTCTGCCTGAATATCCAGCTCAGTCTACACATCTTCAATATGACTGTGTGTAATAAAAGGCAAAGGTGTGGACCTGTGCTCCTCTTTGAAATCACCCACTGATGAGAGGTACTGATATTATCAACACAGAGCCGCTGACATTAAAATACCAGCCCAGCTGGTAACCTCAATATGACTTCAATCTGAATATTTTAGTTTGCCTGCATGTTTCTTTCCTCTACAATAAGACCAGATTTATGTTCATGAAGTTAATGGAAAATGCCTGATCAATCACTGTCAATTGCTAAGCTGAGGCTGACGCATCCTGGTGACATCTCATCCTTTGTGATCAATAAAGTTAGTCGATGACTGCTGTTAACCATAAATACATGGCCTTTGTTCAAGTAGCACCTCCTCTATCTTTACCCAATACTAAAAAATTTAACTTCTGACAGCAGTAAAAAAAAAAAACTGGGAAATTCTTTTTACTGCGCTGATTTACCAATAAAATGCAATGAAATACCATAAAATGTTAAAAATAAAATCCTTCAGCTGATCTGTATAACTGAGCTGGTTGTGCTCAGGGAAGATGTTTGCCCTTCAGCTGTTCTGGTTATTTTCACTTAAGGCGAGGAAACATTCATAAAAAAAAAAAGCTTTTTAAAATTGAATGAACTGAATGCCAAACATTTCTTCAAATTCCAACATGTAGTGAAAATCCACCGGACACAAAGAAACAGTGCAGTGAGGCAGAACTCTGCACCTGAGACCTCATGTCTTTATAATGGAGACACTGGCCACTGGGAGGTCAAAGGTGGAAACTGAAAGTGTTTGAGCCCTCAGGCTGTGGAGCACCTGCCCTGAGGAGCTCAAACCTTCAAAACCTGTTTCATCTTTATTTCAAATGCCCAAACACATTTATTAAGACAGGCTGCTGTGTGCTGAACTTTCTACATCCAGTGCTCCAGGACTTATTTCCCCTTTTAATTTACTCACATTCAGCATTACTTTTATTATTTTCTAAACATTTACCCTTCACCATTTCATTCCCATTTATTCCTCTGTATTATTTAATTCTATGGTTATTTTTATACTATTATAGCTATACTATGCTATATTTATGCATATACTTCACTTTTGTTACTACTGCATGTAATAGTGTGCTAGAGTCAGTCTTGCACGTAATTCTCATTACTGAACATTGAACACAGATATACAATGTGTTTATTTGTTTCTGTATAGATTTAATTGAACTTTGATTTCAGTGTAGAGTTCTCCATTTGTATATTGCTGACTCCTGTATTTTTCTACCTACTGTTTCTTCTTATGCTGCTGTAACACCTAATTTCGCCCCAAGGATCATTAAAGTGGTATCTTATTTTATCCTAACTGCATAAGGTTATTTAATCCCCTGTTATTTTCTTCTGCAGATGTAGAGCTGTAAAAATAACTAAATGTAATTTTCTCTCTTCATCTTTTTTTTTCTGACAGTGGTGATATCAGCTCTGTAGGAGCAGGAAGAGATGTAGAGGATGCTGAACTGGACGTGACCCTGACCCACCTCTGCCTTTAGATAAGGAAGCTTCAGACACACAGTTACACACACACACACACACACACACACACATACTCTCCAAAACAAACATGCACTTCCTGAAACATTATCTAAATACTCTGACACACACACACAGGCGAGGGAAACAGGTGGCAGGGTTCACAAAACATTCTTTTCATCTTAAGAACCGTAAGCATTCATGTTTCCACTGTTGGACAATACACCACCAATATATATTAGACAACAATCTGGGCTTTAAAAGCTCATGTATTTGTGCTGAACCGTCACAGTACAGAGGGTAGGGCCCAGTATATAGATGATGCATGTAATGTATGTGACCAAAGTTAACAAGCATGACTTCCGCCTGGAAACTTTTAGCTGCACACTGTTAGCGACATGCATCTGTTAGCACAACAAGCAGACTGGAGTCAGTCACATTATGGTGACTGTAAATGAAACACCAGAGCTTGAAGACCCTCCTGTGGGTTCCTTCCACTACAACACTAATGGAGAGCTGTGTATAAAACAAGGACGATGTGAGTCTACGAAATTGAACAAATCAAACATGCTAATGTACATAAAATAGTATCACTCAGATGTGCTGCTCACTAGGATGATATGTGTTTGGGTGTTTTCATTGTTGAATAGCCAAAAGCCAGTCCCAAGCATCAGGATTGCATCTGTCTTCTACACTCGCACAGTCGATTGTTTCTGTCTGTCTTTTCTTCTGTTCAAAATAAATCAAATGAAACTGATCCTTATGCTTTGTTTCTTTTTCCCACTGTACCAAACTCGCACCTAATCTGTGTATGAATCAGACCTTGACTTCTGTGTGCCATAACAACCTTACTAACAATAATCCAACACAAATAACTGATTGGATGTTTACTGTTGCTACTTTTCAGATTTTTAATGGAACATATTTCAGTTAAATGTAGTAACTGGCACATATATCATTCTAGATTTCAATTAATGTTTAACAATGAGCAAGCCAGCTATTAGGAATTGAGGACAGAGGGACCAAATTCTTCAAACTGGGCTTTGCATGGTCCACACCGAGCACTGGGCTGGAATTGACCCTCATTCACAACAGGTAAACAAAAACACACTTCTCATATTTAGCCAGATTCTGCTGACTGAAATGACCGCTTTCTTTGGCCGTAGCTACCTACCATTTGCTCATTAACATGTGGGTTGAAAATGTCATCTTTGTTTAAAAACAAGAACTCTAAAAAGAGTATATCTCTAACCAAACCACTAGCATGTGGATAAATCCAAAGCTTGACAGGCCTGGCTACATTTACTAAGCTATGATAGCTCTGAAGACTTTGATTTCATCACAGCAGCTGCATGTGCATTCAACTGACTAACAAAAATATGACAGTTTTTGGTGCAAAATACTAATTCTGCTGGGTTAAATTCCACTAGATGGGGTTGAAGAAAATAAATGTATTTACTAAATGACAAAAAAACATGTCCCCCAAAGACATAAAATCTTTAAAGAGCTGATTAGTAATGAGCAGTATTGATTGTCACTTCATGTCAGCTAATGCTGTTCATATTTCATGCTGCCTGAGGATAAAAACAAAGCACTTGCTGTAATGCACCCACTAAAAGTCATCCAACCACAACAGACTCTGTGGGAGCAACATTGGAGTAAAATTGAAATTCTCTTTAGAATTCCAATAAAACTGATTTAAAGAAAAACTGTGGATCTTCAACATGTGTCTTTCACATTCAGGCTACGTTCTCCCTGCTCCGCTGTGATCAGCATCTCCACACGGGTGTCACTGCTTCAGTGATAGTACTGGATGAAAAAGGGAAATGCCTTCATGTCCGCTGATGTTAGACTCTCTGTGGTGTGAGTCTTTGTGCATACCCAGGAATCTGATGTTGTCTCACAGGCTCTCCCTCCCTTCCAAACAAGTATTTATGACACAGTGTAGTCCGGGACGAGGGAAGAGCTGCAGTGCTGTTGAGAAGACGTATGGAGGCATATGAACCCCTGCCACCCCTCACGCCCATCGTCTAAAACACTAAAGTACTTCAGTCTGGCTGCTCACCTTCTCTCATCAGCTGGGCTGAATACAAAACAAGTCTTAGACAACAGGAGGAATGGGCTGGAGCTTGTGTGTGTGGGTGCGCGTGTACGTTTGGCCTCGTCTATTAAATGGTCTTTCAAAGAGTCCTTGAGCTTACCTGCCAAAACCAGACCCAGCAATATACAAGGAGTTGTAAAACCTGCCAGGAGTGTGTGCGTGTTTGAGTGTGAGTGTGTGTCCACCACAATGTCAGCCAAGATACTAACAGAGCTTTTATTCCGAGGCTTGGTCTGCTGCCATCTCGTACCCCCCAAAGTCCTACCGAGAGGATGGATAAGTAAATGGAGTAGTCAGGAAGAGAGAGACACAGACGAACAGGAGAGAGAGAATTTCATTTGTTCGATTTGGAGATTTCATGAAGCACATGTGGAGTTAGCTATGCAAATAGGCATGCATCGTTTCTGTATGTGCGATACATGTTGAAGGACATATAAATCACGCAAGGACGACTTAAACATCGGCAATTTTGAAAACCTAAACAGAAACAATCGTTGTTATACACGCTCATGGATGGTTCCCATCCAGTCCCCGTGGACATGGAGATAGCCAATCACAGTGGAGCACGGGGGAAGCGGCTGGAATGTGAAGAGACAGCACGCTGCAGATTACACGGATACAATGAGGACACGGATTGAGGAAGTTTTCGAGTTATGTGCAGCAATAAGTCACTGATTAGCACTCTCCTCACTACTCAGCTTTAGCTACAGATTGCTGCTGCACACTTTTTGCACTCTCTCTATGCAGCCTGTCTTATCATGTCCATGTTTCTTTCTGTGCTCTCCCATCCTCTTTCTCTCCCATTCGCAAGTTCTCTCTCACAGCTCTCTCTCATCAGACAAGAGGCTTCATTGTATTTCCTGAGATGCCTTGGAGTCCCAGGCCCAGCGTGCCTGTGCACTGTGTGTGTGTGTGTGTGTTCCTGTAAGAGAACAGCTGTCACATTCAGCCATCACATGCTGCACAGCTGAGACTGACCGTCACCATCCCTGTCAACTTTCTCTCTCCATCTTTGTCTTGTTTGGCTATTTTTATAAATAACACCACCACAGGTTTCTCTTGGTCTTGCTGTGACATTTCGTTTTTTTAAATCAAAATTTCCCAGATTCTTGTTACACTTATAATTCATCTCTTTTGCTCCATTCTTCTATCCTCCCACGTCATCCTTTTTGTCCAGACAGAGTAGGAGTAGAGGTCTTGGGCCACATGGATTGAAACTACATCTGAAGAATGAAGATCAGATTGAACTTTACACAATGTATTTCAGTCTGTGAATAAACCTTGAGAGTAGCTGTATAATGTAGTTTCAACACAAGCAAACACAGTCAGGGTTTGTTTGTGTGTTAATAAAGATTGTGTCTCGTTCTCCCGGCTCTCGCCGGCCACAGAGTCCTCTTTCTGAAATAGCGGCTGTACTAACTAGTGAGGTAGTCGGCTAGCACGTATGCTGCAGACTAAAGCTTGTGACCTAGCGTGCTATAAATCAACAAGATGAAATAAACGCTTACTCGCTCAATAAATTAAATTTGCATGATAAGATACTAACGGTATAAGTGATGCCCAACCATGACTCTTCTTACACCACAGTACTTCCTGGTATTTCAACAAATATTACACCACACACCAGGTTCTGGATGCACATTTCTGATCCAGCGGAGCAGACTATGGCAACATATTGATTGAAGCGTTCATTTACAATACAATTTGATTATTGAAAAATACAATAAATGATTTCGAATGACTCTTATAACATGCAAATATTTTTTAGACAATAAGCTTTCAGATCTGTGAACTGTTCCTTAATTTTGACTGTTTTCTAAGTGTTTTCTTATTTTTGGACTAGCCCTAGCAGATACAGAAAGCTTTGTGCCAAATCAGAGAAGGCATCCTTCTAACATGTTATGTCATTTTATATGCTGAACATGCTGACACACTTACTCTAAGTCCTCATTTACCTGTCTTTTCTTGTACAGGAGACAATACAGTAGGTGCTTTACCAACTCCTGACCAGAGAAACTGCAGCATATTTTCCTTTCACACATAAAAACCCTTTTTATGGGCGTTGTGAGTAAAAACAAATGTTCACCCACAAAGACCACCAGTGACTTCATAAAAGCCGGGGTCACCCCTTCCATAAAGATTAGTGGGCAGGTCATGGAGATTAGCAGGCCATCAACGAACACACCGCATGACTTTTCTAACCCCTCAAGGAACTCTGGCAGCCCACTTTACTTTCAGAGACCTGTGCCTTTATGAAGCATTCCAAGTGTTAAACAGACATCATGGGTAATGCAACTGATACTATGTCAGCATAAACACACAAACATTCACAGATTTAGCAACAAGTGCTTCAGAATTTCTCATCTGTCTGCACATTGTGTAAACTCTCCATCTCTTGCCTCAGGACGCCATATAAGCAGACACCTGCACACACACACACACACATAGACACACACACAGACAAAATACCCCATCAGAATATGTCGTAACCTGGCTGACAGGCTAACCCCCCCAGGTCACTGAGTTTGGTAACGCGAGCTCACCTCTAATGACGGAGCGGTCTCTCCGTCTGTCTGTCCGTCTGTCTGTCTGGCAGACAACAAACAAGAGCTCCACCACTAATCACCCTCTTTTAGGCATAAAGTCAGCTTGTATCTGTTACATTGTTTCTCAAAACAAACACGTGTGCCAGATAACCGCTGGACTGGCAAAACATGAATGCAAGAAGTGCTGGTTTAAGTTCCAACTTGTTACTTGGCACACGTTGATGTTTAATGAGTGCATTGCAAAAAAATGGCTAGCCCCCTGAAGAAATACAACTGGATATCCTGTTGGAGAAATGAGCTGGGTCTTGTTGGTTCTGCTTGGATGATTACTTCTAGAAACAAGTTTGACAACAAATAGTTCACTCGACAGCCGAGTGAAGTGATGATCAGTATAAGAGGGATGAACATGAGCAGAAATCTTGCTTTTTATTTTTAAGAAGTAATCGTCAAATAAAGGTCCATAGACTACCAAGTGATTCTAAGAGCAAATAATACTGAAAAAATGTGACTGAAAGAGGACCTAGTAAAAAAAAAAAAGGGGGGGATGTGCTCTGTCAAAAGGTTTTTACAGACATTTAAGCCTGCCTCTCAATCCACTTGCTAACCCAATGAATATGATTGTGTTATTAGTAATGTAATAATCATGTGATCATTACTAATATCATAAACCAGATGTTGTGCACTGGATGGTCCTGCATCAATTCTGCTTGGCTAGATTCTGTTTAAATCTGTTACACAGGTACATTCCATGCCTTCATCTCAGATGATGACACACACAAATGGCCATTCAGCTATAAATATACACCCTCCAGGCACTTTATTAGCTAGCAAGGTGTGAGAGATGGAGAGATACATACATTGGTTGTAATGAGTGGTTTTTTGAGTTTCTGTTGGCTTTCTATCATTACTGACCATCCTCCTCTGACCTCTGGCATCAACAGGGCGTTTTCGCCCAGAGAACTGCCGCTCACTGGATATTTTCACTTTTTCAGATCATTCTTTTCAAACCCTGGAGATGGTTGTGTGTGAAAATCCCAGTAGATCTGCAGTTTGTGAAATACTCAGAGGAACCCGTCTGGCACCAACAACCACGCCACGTTCAAAGACACTTAAATCACCTTTCTTCCCCATTCTGATGCTCACTTTGAACTTCAACAGGTCGTCTTGGCCATGTCTACATACCTAAATGCACTGAATTACTGCCATGTGATTGGCTGAATAGATATTCGCTAAGGAGCAGTTAAACAGGTGTAAATGATAAAGTAGCCAGTGAGTGTATTTAATAAAGCATTGAGTGGGGATCTATATATACATAGCAAATAGCAGTATATTGCTTAGCGGAGGAAAACATTTGAATAGCACAGTTAAGTGATTATTTTCATTTATCTAATTTAAACATGTCAAATTGTACTCTTCAATAATGGTGTTTTTTGTGGAAGCAAAACGCTGTCTTAACCCCATTCCTTTTGGCCATTTTGGAAAGATGAACTGTTAAAATTAATTAAATTACATCAATGCGTCTAAAACACGTGTAGCTCCTGGTTTCATCGCAGTAAGTAACACGCATGGTTTACCCAGTCTCATCAGTAGGAAGGCTGCTGTGTTTTTACCTCTGAGTTGAAGGTGCTGTCATCCTCTGCTCCACGCGCCACAAGCGCGCACAGCCACAGCGCGAGGAACGTCCGTCTCCAGAGCAACAAGAAGCAGCGGTTCCCCGAGGTGGAGGCCATGGTCTGGGTCGGTGAAAACGATGCCTTAGACTAGTTTTACCTCGCAGTATTGCTAGTTTATACGGAACACAAAAACAAAAAGAAAAACTGTTGTGAAGTTTCCCCGACGAGAATGCTACGACGGTCCTCAGCAGTGCGCTTGCATCTTGGAAAAGAGCTCAACTCCAGATTTACAATCAGAGCCGCACTACAACCGGACCTCCATAAAGGTCGCTGAGCTGTCTTCACTCATATGAGCCTATGAGTCCAGCTTTCTCCTTGAAGTTTATACAGCGTTGACAGACCGCCTCACCTTCCTTAATGTACTGTTATCTCTAGTGGGAGTTACCCACTGGAGCGCACGTCTCATTAAATTAACATCAAAGTCGTAACCTTGAAATTCCACTTTACAAAAGACCAGGCTCCTATCAGCAGAGTGGACCGACCACAAAAATGCTTTTTAGTAAATCATTTACTGCGAACATATTCAAAACCAGTGGGTTATTTTTAACCCCTGTCGTTGAAATGCCTATTGAAGTGCAGTTTAATTTGCCCTGAGAAAGTTGCAAACTATATAACAGCGACAAAATGATAAGCCAAAAGTTCACCGCACTTGACCGACTCCTTCAGCAGTAACGTTAGAGCAATGTCGTAGCTGCAGTGAACACGGCTGTTTAAGACCGCGACCTCTCTTGTAAAAAAGATAATTTTTCCGGTTTCTTTGCCCTCTACGTCCAGTTTTTCCCTTTCCCCAGAGGAATTCTTGTCGGGAGCCGATACTTAGCTAGTTTCTATCAGTCAGCTGCTCTGTGTTGTCTCCCCACCGGAGCAGGACGGACACTGGACCGCTGTTCGTGGTATCTCGGTAGCTACCTAACGTGGAGATGCCAGAGTCAAGTGTCACAGCACGGTAACGAACTGTCCCTGTCGTGACTTTCAAAATAAATGTAAGTAGACTGACTTGTTCTGTTTGCTGTGAACTAAATGACATTGAAGGCGACGCAGAAAGGGGTACAATGATAAACTAACACAGGAAATGCATTTAATTTGATCTCTAATAAACCTTTAACATTTTTATTTATCATATATTTTCCCATCAACAGCAATTATTCGGAGTTTAAAACTTAAAAAAATATTAGAGGAAAAATACATTAGCTTATTTAGTCAATGCGATAACATCGGCAGTCAAGGATAATGTAGCTGTTTGTTTTTAATTGGACGCTTTAAAACTTTCCTCCTATATTGTAACTCCTGGCTCTTATTTTGAAGGGTAATCATTTCCGACAGCGTCTTGTCTGTTTGTGGCTGGCTTGATTGAGCTGACCACTACAATGCTCGCATCAACCGGACGGATGGAGGTGGAAGTAGGGAGAGAGGGGAGAAAGAGAGCCCGAGGCGGACGCCAACAAACCTGACCCTCCCCCCATGTGGTTTAGTGCTTTACTAAAGCGACGTGATGGATCACAATACACA
>CAFUXE010000395.1:545997-562003 GCA_903364295.1 Serranus cabrilla
CACACACGCACAATCTGAATATGACCGGAAAGTACTGATAAGATAAGAGATGTAAAACCACCACTGTGTGCAATAAACTATCAGGTCACTATTCATTAACCTATATGAGAAAATTGTAACTGTTAGTTTCGGTCAGGCACACACACATGCACAAATACACAGGAACACACAGTGATTATACTTGATGTTTGCATTGGCATCTATTCCAAAACAAAAGAAAAGGTAGGGTAGTCATGTGTCATGGTAAAAAGGAAGCACCTGTCATCACTTTAGATGGGTTAATAGTACTGCAGAGAATGATCCAGGCTCCTCAGGCAGTCCCTGTCATTTGCTCTCCTTCAGAGACTGTGGAGAGATGTGTCTGTATAATGAGATCCATATCAATGGATAGGATCTCAGGCAAAAGGAAGTAGCTACTTGCAAAATGGGTATGTTAATGGCTACTCATTCTAGAACCAAAAATCGTAGCAGCCACAAAATGATTAATATCCCTGTTGGTAATTTTATTTGACATTTCTAATTCATTGAGGAGTCAAAAAAAAAGGAGTAGGTTTCTTAACTATTCAACCCGTGTTACCTTGAATTCTTTTCCTTGTGTGCCTCTGTGGTAAATCCTTGGTGAACTGAAGCAACAGGGGGCAACATTGAACGACCGCGAAACTATATCAAAACATCCCTTTACAAACTCACACACAACTTGCACAGTATAATCCAATTATCATTTATCAAGTAATATTCTTATAACTTCCCAAACACATGTATTTTCACTTAAATCTTGCTTTTTAAAACATTTCCGCCACTACTGTCTCCCTGTCTCACGGCGTCTCAGCTGTGCGAGTCTGAACGAGTAGTAGTAGTAGTACTACATTGTACTTGTGCAGGTTTTTAAAAAATAAGATTTTAACAGGGGTGATATACAAATTATCATTTTTTAGAAGTTTACCATTTTGGCACTGATGTGTTGTTTGGTACTGCAGGGATATATGTCCAATTTTTCACTTATCTTTGTGGCCTGAGGTTAATACATGAAAAAATGCGCTGGAGGCTATTCAATACATAAATTACTTTGGTAAAATCTTCCAAGGGAGCTTCTCAACATTTTAGCCCTCAGTGCATGTAGTTAATTGTTTTAGATGCAAGTACAAATAAAAAATAAAACCAAAAATGTTATTCAACGCAGGACCTCAGGAAACCTTTTTGCCAAAAGTAAGAGTATGACTCCTTAAAAATCCCCATTGTATATCATGTCGTCACTTTTGCTGACAACTAGAAATGCTACATTTACTGACAAATAAAGAGTATGCTTTGTCACCCAGGGATTTCCAGTTAGTCATGAGGATCAGCACCTGTTGCGTGTGAGTCATTCTCCTTCACTGCTCTCTTTGTATCCAGGTGAGCAGTCTATGATGGTTTGTCTCAGGAAGAATCAAACCCCAGAGGCTAACATCAATCAATCCCTGCCTGCACACCAGTGATCTCAACTGTCTTGGCATCAAGCAAGAAAACATGTGGAAATCCCTTGCTAGACCCCATTCTGGTAGATATTTGTATTGTTTGTAACTGTATGTGCCTGTAGTTAATAAACACTGAACCCAACAAGATCATTTTATTGCTCATAACACTAGCAACCCATCGCAATTTATATCATAATAATCTTTTTTTTCTTCAAATGATTCCATTATAATCAAAAGAATGGTAGATTTTCACTGTATGTATGGTGCTATCTCACAGTCACAAATATGAATCAATATGCAATATGCTTCTCTAGCCTTTACGACTGTAAAATATTTCAGTAATTCATTGCAAAATAGCTATGTTTTTTCTATAAATACACTTATACACAAGGCATTCTATTTTTGTATGGTCCAATTTAAGGTTGCAATGTATAAGGTAAGGTTGTAGAATTTGCTTTCTAATTGAGTGTAATTATATTTGATGTAAAGTTTTGAGCATACAGTTGAAAATTAATCTTTTTTATATAGTAAAATGAGTTAAATGGACAGTTAATACATACAGCATTGGTGGTATGTCTGAGTGTGACTTAGATTTCAGTAGACAGTCAGCTGATGGTGGTTTATACAGAAGTTACTACAGCGGTCACAGTTCTTCGCAATGACAAAAATGGCCACTGCTCTGATCGTTCTGCAATGATGATGTCCACTAAACTTTAATTCAATTTCTATTGACAATACAACTCATGATTCAATTTGAAAGAAGTGGTAACTGAATGCACTTTGTGTTAAATCGATAAAAAGTTATCTACTGTTGTGCACACTGCAGGAAAATATTTCAAAAAGGAGAGCTTAGCATGAATAAATTTGTGTAACCAATTGTTATGCATTCTATTTTCTGTTCCAACCAAGTCTAGTCTACTTTGTTGTGTTGGCCACCTGGTTGCACGGCCACCTGCATGTCCAACCAGTAAACTTGCTGATGAGTAAAGCATAATGTGTAACACACAAACATACACACAGCAAAAGCATGTGCAGCATCACAAACCACCAGCTGGGTCCGTAAACACGTATACGGGTTTGTATTAGAATTAAACAGGTGGCTTAAACTCGGGTCATTGATGACAATACCAGCTCCAAACACCAAATAACATTACCATCACTTCCTCCTTAAGCCAAATGGTCCTGACAGCTGTGGAGCTTCAGTGGTTGATATAAAACAAATAATCAGATAAATAAATTATGGAAAACATGTACCGTTAAGTCAAACAATAATTTGTGAAATAATGTAAGAAATTATTCAAAATAAATATTTATTTTTTTCATTCTTAATTTCATAGTAACAGTAACAGTATAAGATTTAATTTTTATTTCACAATGCCCCTATTCCATTTTTTTTTCATTGTCACATAATCTCACTTTTCGTAAAAGTAACCACTCTACTTTTCAGCCAATCACATGTCCCACGTCTCTTCAACTAGCAAGCTCATCAATGGTTAGAAATCAGAAGTTAGCACCCACTAGCTTGAGCAACAATAATGTCAAATCATTTCTGAAAATGAATACAATGCAGACATACAAACTTTTATTTTTTCACTTAAAAAGACTGCACACAAACTACCTTGCTGTTTTACTGGGTAGGAAGTGTTGTGAGCTTGATTTTTTACTCAGCATCAAAGTGAAAAGAGTATTAACTCCAAACTTTGAAAAGCACCTTGGTCATCGTTGGTTGTTTCAGAATAACATTAGCAAGTTGTTGCTTGGGCTAACAAGAGCCAATTGGCTACATTTCTAGCTTAAAATGAAATAGGAGATGTCACAGGGTCAAATAGCACCATTTGGGTACAACACTGGTTCTGTCTGGCCGAGTGCATCCGTTTGAAAACCATCCCTTTATTTCTAGCGCCATCTGTTGTAAGCCCTCCAACATCACTGCTTCAGTTACACTGCATGTGTCATGACCATAGGTCGTAACTATGCTATGATGCAATTTGACCCGGTGACTTCTCCTCTTTTTCACATACCACCTGCCTCTTTGTATGTTATTGGCTGAGAGGTGAGAGTGAAGAAATAAAACTATTGTAAAATAAAATGTCTCATTGTGAAAAGTGGCTTTACTAAACATTAAAGATGCTATGCTATAAAATAAAGCCAGATTTTTTGAAAGATTGCATTTTGTAATTAAAATCTACAATGAAATAAAACATGTTAAATAAAATGAGGTTACTATGAAAACACATTGTGGAATAACAAAACAAAGAATAAGGTATTAATAATTTCTTGTGCAAAACGCTTGTGGCTCATTTATTTATTTTTACACAATATATTCACACGATTATTGATTTCAACATCTTGTTTTTTTATTGTATTTTTTAGGATTCCATACACAGAGATCATTTTGTTTCCATTCTTAATAGTGTGAAAAATAAAATGAGATGATAAACTTTTCTGTTCAGCCATGAAAAAGAAAGAAAGAAAGAAAGAAAGAAAGAAAGAAAGAAAGAAAGAAAGAAAGAAAGAAAGAAAGAAAGAAAGAAAGAAAGAAAGAAAGAAAGAAAGAAAGAAAGAAAGCATGAGAGTTAGAACTGTGTTGGTCAAGCTACCACAAGAGACACAACTCAAATATTTGTCTGTTGCAATAATACATTTTTGCAGTAACTGAATCCTTCAGGTTTTAGTGTCTGGTTTCAACTTGTATTCTTGTCATAGTGTAATAGTGAAAAAAAATCCATCATGTACAAATTGGAGAATTTTATACTTGCATACAACTCCCAGCACCTTGTTTCCCTTGATTTTTTTTATGTGCTACTCCCCTCTGTTGGCAGGAGTTTGGAAATGCAACCATAATTGATGCACAGTATACTGACCAATAACTGCTATGTTACAACACCACGAATGAGTGCTATATGTGTTTACAGAGTGCATGTGTTGTGTTGATGTTGAGTATACTATTTTTCACTAATCTAATGTGAGCCCATATTCAGTGAGGACAGGGGCAGGAGCAAAAATTTGAATTCTTAGCTTTCTGTCTGTCGCTTGCTTCCTCTTTTTATTTCGGAATGTGATTTACATGTTTTGTTTGTGCAACTTCCCTTGAAGCTCTATGATCACATCAGGTTTCCTCACTTTGTCACTTTGTCACATCAGTTGTTCTCTGGATTTTCAGCAGAAGCAATCATTTTCCCACAGACCCAACATGAAACGGTAGGCTGTTTGATATTCTTTAGGTCAGAACCACACAATTTAGCTGTATTATTGCTCATAGTAGGCTTAACGAATATTTATTAGTTATTTAATTGAAGTGTATGGATATGACATACTGACTGCTGTAGTTCCAGTTACTATCAATAATGTGGACAGTAGATTGTGTTTTTACTTCCCTCTGTGTCTCTATGTTAAGGCTGATACCAACAACATAAGAGAGGTCTGATGTCTGTTTCATTGCCACACATTTATGACATGTCTGTTGATAAAGCACAATCCTCAAAAAAATTATCTTTTACTTCACAGGATGGAGTGGTGGCTCCTCTGCTGGCTGGTCCTGTCTTTGTTGTTTCAAGATCTGGGTTTAGGTCGTGGTGATATTCCAGGTGAAGGCAAGGGTCCCAGTGATAGCTCAAATCGCGGTGATAATCCAGGTGAAGGCAAGGGTCCTGACAAGGATTGTTCAAATCCTGGTGATAATCNNAAGGCAGGGGTCCTGACAAGGATTGTTCAGATCCTGGTGATAATCCAGGTGAAGGCAAGGGTCCCGACAAGGATTGTTCAAATCGTGGTGACAATCCAGGTGAAGGCAAGGGTTGCAATCGTTGTTACAAGGGTAGAGGTAAGATGTTAACATAATTGTTATGCTTTTAATATAACATTTGTGTTAATCTCAAATATCAAGAAATAATGAATTTGCTTTACAGGGGCTTCATACACCATAAATTGCATGGAAGATGTGGACAACATTTTGAAAATTGGAAATCACAGTGACAGTATTAAGTAAGCATTTTTACATTTTGTTATTCTATACAAAAGAAAACATTATTCTCTGTTGATATTTTTTATGTTTTTGTGACCATCTTTGGCTTTTATGATTAAGTATTTCACTTAGGAATACAAATCAGCAAAATATGAAGAATTTGTGAAGAGTTTTGCTGAAATCAGATTTATGGTTATAGCAGTGATGATCAGACAAAGCTTCATGTTGCTTCACAAACCATTTACTTCAGCTTCTGAGCCCACTTAATGGCAATTTGAGGGGTGATAGCACACTGAATTTCCATTCCTTGAGCATTTCTTTTAATATGAGAACCACCAGGATTCTTCCTCCCACAACAAGTGCCGCTGGGGTCAGACCATCACATCACACCAGTAATTTCATTTTTCATGTTCACAGAGCAAAGAGCAGGATCGGTAACTTTTTCTGTCCTTTATTGCAATGATTGCATTTACTTTATTTATTTTACTGCTGCTGCACTTCTCCTGCCTGAGTGGACCAATTTGCTTTACAGTGCTGGAAAACAACCAATTTGTAGTCTACTATATTGTCAGCTTCAAGTCATACATACATGCAGGTAATGCTGAGAAACCTTGTGTGTTTTATTTTAATACCTCATAGGTTCCAGGAAACATCCAACCCACACTTTTATTTTAGGAAAAGTCATGGGCTGAAAGGCTTGTAGGCTTTTTTTGAACAGAGTTATTTGCATTATGAAAATAGACTGTAAGCCCATCGCGGTTTTTGTGTTTAACCATCAACAAACACAACCGATGGTTTATTAAGCTTCATTTAGACATCACTGCGGCCTGGTTCAGAATGAAACATACAGTTTCATGAAAATAACTGTAAATTTACAGTGATGTATGTTTTCTTTAACCCTTTCCACAGAGCAATAGAGAGCCTAGAAAAGATTCTAGAGGAAACCGAGGTGAACGAGACAACATCCATATCTGTCAACCGTTTGGTGGCTATCCTGCACAAACCCAAAGGCCCCTTCACAGGCCTTCAAATTTATGCAAATGACAACGAGGTAAGGCTGTTTGTGGTGTGATGCCTGGGATGGTAATTTCACCAATGTCCAGACTGACTGAAATATCTGTACAACTACGGGATGGATTGCCATTAAAATAGGGTAAAAAAGGTATTCATAGTTTCCACATAATGTATTTTGATGACTATGGTGATCCACTGACTACATTTAGGTTGGTATGTAATTTTGAGAAAAATGTCTCAACAATGCGTTGCCATGAATGCATTCTGATTATTTTGGTGATCCCCTGACTTCTCCTGTAGCTCCACATCCACCACAAGTGATAATTAGCAAATGTTAGAATGATAAGATGATACATTACACCATCTTTACATCAGCATTTTAGCGTTGATTTAACATTTTAACATTAGCATTTAGCTCAATGCAGCATTGTACAATACAGAGTCATAATGTACTGAGTCAGCATTGTTTGTAAATTGAAATTCTTTCCCAGCAAGTGATAATAAACAAATATAGCTGTGAGAGCTGTTTTATTCAGTTACATGTATCCACATGGACTGTTTCTCTGTTTTTGTATCTGTGCCTCTGTTACAGGCAATGTCAGACAAGGCTGTCACCAACAGCAAAGTGAGTGTTCAACTGCCGAGAGAGCTGAATGTTGGACCAGACAACACGATTGTGTTCTGCATGTTAACCTGGCCTGAAATAAACAAGGTTAGAGACTACATTTTTTCATTTAAAACTCCATTAATCAGATTCTCCACTCCAAGTTTAATCTTTTACCTCAAATCATGTTTTTAGATTTCCTGCATTCTGGCCAGCCATTGATACTCTTTCAATGTCAAAATAGTCTGTGGGTAATCTGTGTGACAACATCTTAATTTGTCAGTAATATTTTATTAGTGTCATGTTATAACTGCAAGCAGGGGCAGCTTGGAAACTGGAGTGGCCCTTTATTGTGGTGTGCATTTGTTTGAAAACATTTTGGTAAAAACCAAATAGTCACAGTTTCCCCCGATATATTTTGACATTACATTCATGCAATGCTTCTTTTTTTTTTTGGTAAAAGAAAATTTCCACTCGACAGCACCTTGAGGAATAAAGTTCCAGCTTCTCTCTACTGACACGATGTAGGAAGTGGTTGTGCGTCATTTAGAAGTGAATAAGGTTTTAGCTGAGTTATTAAAAAGAGGAACACTGTTGAATGTTGCAAATCTGCTCTCATAGCTGACATGCAATCATTTTTCAAACTAAATGACTAAATTCCAACTGACTAACAGCTACTAATTTTAACAGCAGGAAGTCAAGTTATGACACAGGTTCATTCATTTGAAAATAGTGATAATATGACCAACATTATTGTATTTAATTTGTTCAGTTTTGTCAGATAGAACTATGCCAGTAGAGCTTCTAAAAACAACTGTAGTGCCTCACTGTCAGAAAGTAAAGGTCTCTCAGGGTCACCATGTTGTACAACAATCGACAACAAGCAGGAAGAAAGAAGAAGAAATGTAAATTTTAGATAAAATGGTGCAACAAAGCATGCAATGACAACTGACACTCAGTTTCTTTCTGCTCTGTTGCTCTTCACTCTGCAGTAATATGCAAAAAATATTTAGTTGTCATAAGCTTTTAATAAAGGAAACAGATAGACTGATAATATAAATCAGTGTATGAGTATGACAGGATGGCTTTTTTCCTTTTGACACAGTGAAGGTACATCATAATTGTGATCACATTTTACACAATAATTGTCTTGTTACATCTTATCTAGTGATTGACTGTTTTCCCGTAGACCGTCCTGGGAGCCTCAGGTGTATTATATGAGAACAGACTGGTTGGCCTGAGTGTGCGGGGCAAGAACATTTCAGGACTACAGGAGCGTGTCAACATCACAGTGAATCTTACTGCACATGTAACTAAAACCTCATGTTACAAATCATTTACTGTGACCTTAACTTCTGTAACCCTCAGTAAAAACCCCAAATTAATTCAAACTTAAATACAGCAAGTATATTTTTATGTCACAGGAAAGAGAAGAACCTAAGTGCAGCTTCTTCAACTTCTCAACAATGGGTGAGTAACTATGCATAACATCTTTCATGAATACCAGTGACAAAGACTGTTTGCTGTTTGTTGGGAAGAAATGTTACCGGCAAAGTGAGCTGATGTTATTCAAAAGTCTCAGAATAATTTGCATAATGTTGTCGTTTTGCTTTTCAGCATTTAGGAGCGATGGATGCCAAACAGTGTGGAAACCTGGTCAGAGTCAAGTCACCTGCTCCTGTGACCATCTCACATACTTTGGCGTGCTCATGGTAGGCATGTACTTCTTTGTCATACAAAGTAGAACTGTAGAGAGCCAATCACAAGAAAGTGGTCAGATGTTTGAGACACCATATTCATTAAAAGAGCATCTGAAACTGCTCTCAAATCAAGCTGCAACCTCAGGGCCTGAAAAGTGGAGCGAGTGCAAAAGTGCATTAAACCTGCATTCAGGGGGCAAAACCACTGGCTGCAAAGAGGAGTCAGTTTGTATGCAAGTCAAAAGGGAAAGGACCCCAATTTTAATTTGATTTATCATCCCAGTAAACATTTTTCTAATGAGACAAAAATAGATAGAAAAGCAGAGTACTTTAGGACCGGGCAACTTTATGATTGACAGATTGCTACCACAGAGTTCTGTTTCATCGTCAAACTTTCAGAAAGCCTTTCAGTTCTATAACATTATGGCCACTTGGAAATGTCAAAAAAGACAATGACTATGTCCACTATTTGAATACAGTTTCATATGTCCGGTACTTTTCTTATGTCGGTGATCATAATACAATTTGATATTTATATCATGAGATAAACAAATATTTTTTTTTTTCAGAGCAGACTTATTACAATAGGAAATGCATCACAGGTGTTACTAAAAATTGAAGTCTTTTCAAGTAACATAGTAATCATCAATGAGTATATATAAGCTGTATATAGAGTGGATAACTCCTGAGGTGGAAGTTACAGCCCCTCTTTAAAACTGATGAGGATAGCAACACAACAACCAAAGAAATGCAGGAGTCAATGTGATGTGATAACTGGAGTTTATTTTAACAGTGCACCAACAAAAATATCAAACAAGGCTTCACAAAACAAGGTGGGAGGAATGGGACAGAGTGGTGATGCCAAATAATTGAAAGTAAGAAAACAAAACAAGGCCTGACTAACTCCTGATAACTACAAAACAAAATCAGGAAACAAAGACCTAACTGGCTTCTCTACAAACAGAATTGAAATAACAAGTGTGGCACCAACCAATAAACCTAATGTGTCTAACAGAAATGTACCTACATGTTGCAATGTAGGGTACCCAAACTTACCTAATGTCCCAATCTTACAACCACAGTGTTGCACATAAAAATGTCAAAGACCACTATAAAAAAAAACACAGTTCCAACAGACAGAGCTTCACAAAAGGACAAGATGGCAGCCACTCGCCATCCTGAATGTGGGCCCTTTTAAACTGCCACACACCACCTCTGATTGTCTGATTGGCTCAGCAGGTGGAAGTCAGTTCCACAGGTGGATCCAATCAGGTCGTTAACACCTGGAAGAAACAGAAAGGAGGGGGAGGAGAGGCAGAACCACACACACAACACAAGCCCTCTGACACATAACACCCCACCATCAATCATCTGAAATAACAGCCTATGCCGACAAAGGCTTGCCAACATTACATCTTGTGTAGTCATTCTTCATGCTGACACGAAATGTTTTTAAGTCAAGATCCAAGTGCAAAACTCTAACATTTTCAGCAGGAAATACTGGTACATTTAAGTTGAAAAATAAAAGCAGTTATTAAGCACACAGGTGTTATATAATTTAGTGTAAATATTTCATACTAAAGCCGATGAGAATGGAGCTACTAAATTATAAACAAGCTTGTGGTGTATGTGTAAATTCAAATCCACTCTGTCAAATACATGTCATGAAGTAAATTCCCCTTTAAATTGTAATCTTTGTTTTTTTCTCCTCAGTTGTCTTCTCCTCCCCCTTCACCTACGGACCAGAAGATTCTGTCATACATCACTTTGATTGGCTGTAGTCTCTCTCTTGTTAGCCTCGTCATCACTGTTCTGCTCTTCATCAGAAACAGGTAATCTCTTCTTCTCTTTATTTCCAGTCTGTTATTTCTATTGCTTTCTTAGCGTCTTTGGCAAATGTTGTCTGATGGGGGCGGAGAAAGTGCTTTCCCCTGCTTTTTTCTCTGCTTTTCCCTTTCTCCACCCCCATGATTATGACCATGACATCTGTGCAGAATTTAACACTTACCACGGATCAATTCTCCTGCAGAAAAGCCAGAGCAGATATCTCTATGAAGGTCCATATTAACCTCGCCATTGCCCTGATCCTCCTCAACGTGCACTTCCTCCCCAACCAGATGGTGGCAGCAACGTCCTCCCATGGGCTTTGCCTTTACATTGCCCTGTCGCTTCACTACTCCCTGCTGGCCACATTCACCTGGATGGCCCTAGAGGGGTTCCATCTCTACCTTCTCTTAGTTAGAGTCTTCAACATCTATATCAGGAAATACTTGCTTAAACTCAGCTTGGTGGGATGGGGTGAGTGCAGCTGACAAGGCCAGGGACATACAAGTTGCCCAACTTTTGAGTGATTATGAAAGAAGTGGTCTGATGTTTTTTTTTTTGTTGTTTTTTTTTATACCAAAATCAAAGGAGCAATTTCTCAGTCAAGTAGAGGTCATGTATCCAAAACTTAAAAGTAGAAGTACTCATTATAGAGAATCTTAGAATAATATATATTACATAGTGTATATCTAGATATAGGATATAACTATAACTATAAATAGATATCACCATGAAACTTCCTCAGTTGATTATTTACATTAAGATGTATATTTTTTTGTATTACAAGTTTTCTTAAATGTCACATAAACGTGCATTTTTAATATTTCCTTTCCATTTATTTAAATGAAGACATTTTACATAAGCCAAATAACTCAAAATCTTCAAATTGACCAATGCATTAAAAATAATGTTTTTGTATGTGTCTCAGCTTAAGCAGTGGTGGAGGAAGTACTCAGATATTTTACTTAAGTAGAAGTAGCAAAACCCCAGTGCACAGATGCTGTGTCACAAGTAAAAGGGAAAGTTAATATCCTGCTTTCAAAAAGTAAAGTGTTAGCCTCAAAATACACTTAGATTACCAAAGGCAAAAGTGCTAATTATACAGAATGGCCCATTTCAGAATATTATTGTATTAATCTATTAGAATTATTGATGGATTAATGCTACTAAATAGTGAACTGCTGGCTTGTGAATTTGACCAAGGGACCAATAGTCCTGTTTTGATCCATAGCAATAATACATCATAACTTATTTGTTGATTATATTTTTCTTAAGGTTGTGATTGTGTTTCAGGTATCCCTGCAATCATAGTGTCCCTGGTGGTCATCATCGACAGCAACTTTTATGGACGTGTCCCTCTGAACACCAACTCCAACAGCACCGCCATGTAAGGGAGAAGCAGGAACTCATTTGCAAGCATGTGCAATCTAGACTAATAATTTACACGTATTATTTGTTTTGCATTTGGATTGACGTATCACTGTGTGATGATGTTATAAGTCACTAAGCATCTAAGTGGCTCAAGTTGAGACACTGAATCTCTACTAGCTGTAGAGATGTTTTCACTGCATATAGCTTAATCTTTAGTCACCTGAATGATATTACAAAATTCATATAAGATTTTTCAGTGTATGAGATTAAATCCTTGTTTATTCTCTCTCTCTCTCTCTTTATAGATGCTATATAGCTAATAACACAGTGAAGACGGTGACTACAGTAGGAGTGTTTGGGCTGGTGTTCCTCTTTAACGTGACAATGTTAGGGGTGACAATCAGACGCATTGTGGGTCTCCGCCAGAAGCAAGAGGTTCAAGTCAATCTTACAATCTTTGTTTTTAAAACTTTCTTTAATTGAATGACCCGCTTATGTGTTTTTTTACATTATATTTTGTGAAACCAGTTTGGACAGAATGACCATGCCAGAGCCAAGCGAGACATCTGTACCCTGATGGGAGTCACCACTCTGCTTGGCATTACCTGGGGCCTGGTCTTCTTCTCATTCGGCTACCTGAACACTGCTGGCACCTACCTCTTCTGCATCCTGAACTCACTGCAAGGTCTGCACAACCAGCGTCCACATGTTCAGCTCCATCCTGTGGTGGTGTTACTGTAAACATGACAGAAAGGCTTACTGCGTGCATATTTCAATGAGTTGTTGCATATGAAAAAGCTGATCCTCTTGGTCTGACAAGACCGCAGAAAGCTGATAAAAGGAAGTCTTTATATTAATACAGTCGAACGTGGGTAAGAGCAGGAACTGTGATAATATCAGACCATACAGGCCAACTTGGGGATCTCCCACTGTCAATGTGAAATGGAAACACAAATTTGTACAAGGTCATGAATAACATCACAACAAGTCTCTCATTTCAACCATGACACAGGTTGAAATGTTAATTCCTATTTCAAACAGAATCCATGGTCAGGAAATTGGTCAAGAACAAATAGTGCATATACAAAAAAACTTGTATGTGTTCTGACTTTGTATATTAACAAACAGTGACATGACCCAGTTAGATGGCTTATCAGTGGCATTTACATGCTTTGCATGATCCTCTCCTCCTGTATTCTATCTAAAGTCTTGCTTGTTCTCTGATGCAGGTGTCTTCATCTTCCTGTGGTTTGTGATGTCTTTGGGAAAGACTGGAAACCCGCCAACTAAGACGAGTAGTGAAACACGCAGCTCCAAAATCTAAGCCTAAACCCCTCACACACCAAGTGTGTGTGTGTGTGTGCGTGCGTCTGGCGTGCGTGCATGCGTGCGTGTGCGTGCGTGCGTGTGTGTGTGTGTGTGTTTGTGTCTTAGGTGGATCTACTCAGAAATACTACAAGCAATACATGTTATTATTATTATTTCTGCTTTAGATCATAATTTTTTCATGCACAACAATGCAGCAAAGAAACTGGTGTAATAGTTAGAGCTAACTCATGCAAATGACCCTAACATTAATGTAAAACTCAAGGTTTCAGTGCTATTTTAAACGTTTTGTCAGTAATGTCATACCTTGGTGCACTAAAAAGATCTTCTACTTCACATGTTCTGTGCACAAATGTGTGAACAGGAAGAGAGCATGCAAGCTACTAACATAAAATTAGTAATCTAAATTTGAGCCATGTCCCATCCTGGTGTGATGGTTACAGGCTGATAAACTGTGTTATCTTGGTCTTTTTTTTCTACAGAGGAGATGCAGAATGGAAGTTGATAGCACAGTAGTTATGTCCTGTTTGGGCCCTCACACAAGCTAATTTTGCTATTAAACTCTGTAGCCATTAAACTTCAGTCTGTAGGAAAAGAGTAAGCTTTAATTTTGGAGACACCACCATAAACTTGAAACCTCCAGCACAGAGCAGGCTTACTTACACGTACAGGCAGCTAAAGCCACTGTACAACGTAGCAGATATTTCTGTATGTGTTTTACAACCACTAACACTATGTCACCCACTGCTACTTTCTAGTTAGCAAGCAAACATACAACATAAACTGCGAACTGCTGAAGTGCTAACTACACTCACTTTTCACCTCCCTTTCTCAAAATTATTTTTCTCCTTTTAATGTGGGACAACCATGAACTAAATATTAGTGATTGCAGAGTGTATCCTGCTTTTGAGAGTGTCTGAAGGAGGGCTTTAAAGAAGAGAGATACTGCATTCAGCAAAGCAACCCTGTCTCCTAAAAATTACATTCCCCCAAAGTATGATCCCATGTGTTGTACAGCAGCTTATTATAACCCATATTAACGTTTATAGTTAGTGGCCATCGTAATTATGAAGGATGCTGAGGCAAAAGTGAGTGAAAGGCAAAAGTGAGGAAGTATAAAGATTGACGATGTCCACTTGGTGAGGACATTTTGGCTGGTGGAGGAGGTTAAAATATTTATTTGGCACATATTTTACATTAGCAAAATAAGTTAACATTGGAATACAAACAGTAGATCTCTTCCCTATGCCGGCCTTTAGGCTTTGATTTGAAACGTAACAAATGTGATATGTTATTAACTATACTGTGGTTTTATTGTATGGAAATGTAAATTTCATCTGTTGCACACTGTATTTGAAATACTGATTTGTGAGAATGTTTATCATGTATATCAATTAAATTTTTGTCATGTTTTCACAATGTCACTGTGTGCATATGTATCTCCCAACACTGTTTAAAAGTTTTTTGTTTTTTAACCTATTACTGAGATTAAGATTAAGATATTCCCTGATGCGTTTCCTTCAGTTTCAAGTCTGACTCTAACCTCTAAGCCTCTGACTGCCCTGCTGACACACCAACACACCTGGCTGGTTTACAGTCTTCAGTGGTTTTCCACACAATCATGAGGTTATATTACATGATATAAAATTTATGTTGACAGACCTGGTTTACTGTAGCCGGCTGTGACATCAGTCCTCAGCATATAAACACGAAACAAACTCACCTACAGTCAATTTATTGCACTGATAAAACAAATGATTTGCATAAAGCAAACACATCCCACAGACTGAAACATAAGCACGATTGTAGCTCTTAATCATGAGGTAACACAACCAGCACTGTTCACAAATGTAAGTCTGCTTCATGCTGTTCACTTCAGAGAGAACTACCCTGTGTCCACTGAGCATTCATGTAAGTATTTGTTCAATTATTCATCCTTTCTTGGAGGATACATTGATGTGATGGGATTATGGAATTGCTTGTGGAAGTCTAAAGATGACATAAGGTCAATTTGATGAAGTTACACTAATGTAAAAAATACAACGGTTGAACATATTAATCAGTTCTTAGAGTTGTAGATATCTTGGTGACGGACTTTTAATGTGGAACTGTTTTAAGGAATTTCCTCTATTTGGTCAACAATATGGTGAAAATAAAAGAATATATATTTTTATTTTTATTTGACAGAACTGCTGTGTCCATGTGAGGGCAATCAATTTCACCACTATTATACTATAATGAGTTCAATTTTTTAAATTATAAACTACATTATAGTTTAAATCAAGTATAATTATTTGATAAATGAGTGATCTGCTTGTACACTTGCACCGCTGTTGGAATTTTGGCGAGCATGTTACTATTTTGTGGGTATTAAACATCATCGTGAAAAAGCAGCAAAAGAATAGCAGAGATTGTCATATGGGGCTTTGTGCCATTTCTTTTGACTAACTTTACAAAAATATTTTTCTTGGGGTATGAATTGACTTCCAGCTGAGATGCACTGAATACACAGTATCTGCACTAAAGTGTAGCTTTATTTCTGCTCTTTATTTTTTTCCATCAGGGACAAATATAAAGGAAGTACAATGGTTCCCTTTCTGCTGTTCCTGCTGCTGCCTGTATCGCTGGCTGAGGAAGGTATGAAAGTCCTCATTTGTCTTATTTATCTAGATTTTCAATAATAATAATTATACGTTATATTTATATAGGGCTTTTCATGAAACTCAAAGACGCTTTACAGAGACAAAAA
>CAFUXE010000395.1:562034-577907 GCA_903364295.1 Serranus cabrilla
AAGAACAAAATTGAACAAAAATAGAACAAAAAAAGTCAGTGGTTGAAGGCTATGTTGAATAGGTGGGTCTAATAGGTGAAGAAGGGGAGTCACAGATTTTCAATCATTTACATTTTTTCAATAAAAACAGCTGAATAATAGCACAGAATCTGTAATCTGGCACAGCATAATGCTGAACAACTGGCTTGGAATTTGTTTCTGTGGTTTAAAAAACAATATAGCTACCATTATTGAAATTCAAATGATTGTACTGAGCACGGGTCTAAAATTCCAATCCAATGATAATATCAATAATAATAATACATCTGGTTCATATAGTGCTTTCAAAGGTACTCAAAGTCACTTTACACAAGAAGTGAAACTAATTCAGATATAAAATACAGAGAACAAAAACAGAAATGAGAGTTCATGACAGTGGGAGTCAGGTCTTGGATTGCGGGTGTGTGGAGGGAGTATATCTATGATTCAGTCAGCAATGCTATTTTGTGCTTCATAAACTTGTCTGATCTGGGAGACGCCTGTAAAACTCTTCACACTTTCAGTTACTTTTTAATCAGTGAACGTTTTTATTAATGTAATAAGTATTTCAGCGTATTTTTTATGTTAAAATAAACATGATCAGATTGATTTAGAGGTCTTTAGGGAGGGAATTATAACATTCTCACTGTAAGAATGAAGGTAAAGACAAGAAAAGAACACACGCCAAACAAATACATTAAACTAAACTAATCAAATAACCTGTGTAAGAGTTGTGTTTTAACAGTCTGATAAGCCAAAGGCCATATGCAAATGTGGTGCTCTCTGAAAAACTTTTTGCCTTTATTATAGTCATTATCATGCTGTTGTCTGCAGCCCCTACCATATAATCATGGTTATAGGAAAATAAATAATTTGAATATACAAATCTAAAAATGCTTTTTAAAGATGGCTGCTTACTTGGAATAAAAAGAAATTTTCAACTCAATGAAACAGCAACTGCTATTTTTTCATGTCATTTGTAAGTTCAAGTGAGTTGCTTCTGTGTTCAGTTTGTTTCCATTTAATATGGTACCATACCTATTAACTAATTAACACAAAATATTCATGGTTGTTATTCATTCATTTATAGATATTTTGAAGTTATTTCAAAATATTTCTTTGAGAACATTGTGTTTGAATTGACATAATGCAAATGTTTTACTATTTCCTGTTGCCAGCAGGTGATGCTATGATTCCAACTCAATATGGCTTTGAGGATATCTTTAGGCCTGAACACTGAAGCAACTGCTAAACCATAAAAGATCAATTGTTACTGAAGATATGTAAGATGCAGTGAGCTGTTTCTGTGTTCAGTTTGTTTAAACATTTCAGATTATAGCATGACTACTTACATGACGAACGCCTCTGTTTCTGATGAGCGATCTAAATATGTGAGCTGTTTGCTGGAGGAATTACCATGCCTCATTGAATGCACGTTAAGCAACATGACGCAGTTTAATGGATCTGCTTGCTTTGAGGCTGAAAAGGAAAGAGATGGAGACCTTGTTAAGTACAGCATGGTGCCATGTAAGTACTCTGTCTGTCAGTCAGACTGCTGAATCTGTAGCTCAAATAATCCCGGATGGGGTCAGAAATGTGCTGATTCACATCCATCCCCAACAGCCCAGTTTCCAATACATATATACATATATCATATATCATATATAAATATACAACTCATGTCTCATTGCTTTCTCACTTCTCAGATAGCAATTGCACTATGTACGCATGCAACGAAACTAAAATCCTGGAACTGATGGAGCCACTCGATAATGTAGACTTTGAACAGATGCAATTGATGAGACTCTTCCACATAAGGAGATCATGTCCAAAGCTCTTCCAAGTTAACCATGCAGTTAAAGCAGCCTACATCAGGTAAGTATCAGACCTGCTTCAGGCACACAAAATATGTGTGCTTTCTCCAGTGCATTAGACTCTTAGGACAGTTTTCGACCACAGTCGGTTAATACAATCAGTTACATAACATGTACAAGCCATTTGAAAATGAAAGTTTGACGTCTGTTGTCTTTCTGCAGTGTGGAAAAGCAGATGATTCATAGCATGATGGGAACACCCCAGCTTGAGACTGAGCCCTCCATTATCTACGATATGAAAGAATTGTCTCTGAAGGTGGTCAACTTCACTAATCTCAGCTCCACCGACCCCATGATCAAGCAAGAACCTCCACAGGTACACAAACTGAGATGCTCAGTTAAAACAAACCTTGTTGACCAATGTTCATATAACATTCATGGTTTTTGTGTGTGTTCTGATTGTAAGCCACTCATTTTCCTACTTAACGTTATCATCCTATATCCATTGTTAGCTGCTGCCCGAGAACGCTTCATTTATCCCAGAAATTTGGCTGCCTAAATATGTCCTGCAAGACATCCCAAAGGAGAAGAGGGTTCTTGGTTTGGTCAGCTACTTGCATAACAGCCAGTTCCAAGTATTTCCTTTATTCCTTATATTCTTGCATCATCCATCTAATCCACAGTCCTGACTTGAGTCTAAAATGAGTCATGGTCGAGTATGATCAGATGTTCTTTATGTATATATACTGAAGTTTTGTTTAATAAGTGTGCTGAAACTGTCTCTTAGTTTGAAGAGGAAAGATTCTCATCAATGATTCTCAGAATAGAGACACTGGACGGACAACCTCTTCGTAATCTGATGACGCCAATCAAGATGTCATTTGGAATTTTTCCAGGCATAGATGTAAGTCTGTTTATGCTTCAGTGTTTTCAAAGTCATTCTCAGGGAATGTTATCTGTCTATCTAAGGATAGACAGTGCCATGTGCTGTACAGACTGTAAAGATGTAAATTTGGGGCATATGGGGAATAAGACTTGACTCTATGTGGATGATGGCATGGTTTATTGCTAAAGCAGAAATCCTGACATTGTTTACATGTTTTTGTAAGAATGACAACATGTCAGCCAGATATAAGGGGACGTATATTCATTGGTCTCTGTTTTCAACTTCCTTTATAAATATATATGTGTCCTTTTTTGTGCCATCCTCACATTGAACTTGTTATATTTAAACTAACTGTAATCTACTAGATAAACTATTTCATTGGGTGTAATGCACCACTGTTAACTATAATGCAGCTCTATATTTTTTTGTGTTTTTACAGAATGATTCACAGTTACAGTGTCACTATTTTGATGAAGATGGTAGGTTATATATCAGTCTTTGCCTATAATAGGATGAACCGCAAGGCACTGGAATTGTGTTGTGTATTTACTCACTCACTAATTGGAAAAATGCATCTGTATGTTTCACAATTTTGCAACAAAAATAATCTGCAAGTTGAAAACATCTGAAAGTTTTTGCAAAATAAATAATAAATGATCAGCAGAATAACATCAGCTACAAGGCCGGTTTTGTGATCGTCCATATTTGCCTGTAGTATATGTTAGCATGTTTAAAAATACAAACAAACAAAACAGAACATTCTTTTTTGTTGATTTTGCAGTCTAGACAGCCAACAGAATTTGGCCTAATTAATTTCATTAAATTATAATGTTCACATTTCCAGATTATGACTGGAAAACAGACGGATGTAAGACCAATTACAACCAGACTGACATTATTTGCATCTGTAACCATGCAACACCCTTCGCCGTCCTACTGGTAAGAATACACTTTGGATTGAACTGACTTGTTTCTGATGATATAATAAACAGTTATTTATCTTTATTCATCCATCACCTTTCATACAGGAAATACAACAGGAGATAGTCATCTCTTATAATAATAATCTTTATTCAGTACTAGTACAGTACTTATATTTACCCAAGATGGGATATCACTCTTTGACATGTTTCCAAATGCTGGTTAAAGTGAACCACACATTTCAAATACTCTCAACTATACCTCTTTTTTTGCAGACTAGAACTGAGATTTCAGAATACCACTGGGAAATCCTGTCCTACATCAGTTACATTGGCTGTGGCCTGTCTGCATTCTTCACCGCTTTGTCTATTGTCTTATACGTCTTCAGTCGGTAGGTTTACATGTATTCTATGCAGCTAGCTCTTGGATGGCTATCTATCCTGTCAGCTCAGTGTTGCCCGTACTAGTGTGGTGTCACTGGCCGGTGAACAAATAGCTTGCCACTTTTACAGATGTTTTCTACATCATCTCAATGCATTTTAAGCTTTGTGCATGTCAATTAAATCCCAGTTCTGAGGCTTTTAATATAGTTTTTAACAATTGACCTGAAACATCATGTGATCTTTAAGCAACAAACCTACTGGTTACATAATTATAAATCAATCAAATATTTCAATAACTGCATAAGAGACAAACAAGTTTCTTTTGTCATTTCTCTTTGGGTTTTTTTTTGAGGGGTATATGCTGAAAATGGGATAAAACTGTTACATTTAAAAGAGATAAAGCATTCTTTGTCCTCTAGATTGTAATGCTGTTCTTACATAATTTGAAGAAATGGCCACAATCAAACCTGTCTGATGATCAAAAAGCATCCCTGTTTCCTGTGCATTCCTGTGTCATTATGTCCTTATGGACTGTTCTCTGTCTGTCTCTTCCTCAGAAACCACAGATCAGATTACTCCATCTCTATCCATGTATCTCTGAGCGGGGCTTTGCTTCTGCTCAATTCAACCTTCCTGCTGACTGAGTGGGGGGCCACGGTGGAGCCAGACTGGGTGTGTGTGTTTGTCGCAGCTCTCATGCATTACGCCTTGCTCAGCTGTTTCACCTGGATGGCCATAGAGGCACTTCACCTCTATCTTCTGCTGATAAAGGTGTTCAACACCTACTTCAAATCCTACCTTGTCAAACTGTCTCTCGTTGGATGGGGTGAGTGCTCTGTTCACTGCATGCTGATGTGCTTTATTAGTTTGTGATAAATAACGTGATGTCACCAGTTTAATTTGGAACATGGACAGCTTGTCTTATTAGCAGTATCTTTTATTTTAACACATTATGAAGCTACATTCTGTTTGTGTGTGTGTGTGTGTGTTATTCTCAGGGATTCCCGGTGTAATTGTGGCAGTCTCTTTGGGAATGAAGGACTTCAAACAGTTCTATGGAGTTACACAAATGGCCTTGGCTAATACCAACCAAACTAGCGCCATGTAAGTAAACGATAGGAAACATTTATTTTAATTATATGAATCAAAGCCTTTTTTAAAAAAAAAAAATCACATTCTGATTTGGTAAAATGTATAATTTCTACACATTTTATATGATCATACAACATTTGTGCATTTCTGACCATTTTTATCAAATGTGCATAAAAAAGGCCTCATAAGTCTAGTATTTGTTATTATGGTTAGTAACTTGTGTGTGAGGAGGAGTACCATAAGGGAATGGCGGACTCCGCCATAACAATGGAATCTATTAAATAGAGAGGCAATCAAAGAATGCAAGTACACTGAATGGCAACTTGAAATGTTCAAGACAATGTTGTTGTGAAACCACATTGTGACAGTCCACTGCTTTACCTGCCTGTCCCACAGCTGCTGGATCACAGATGACTCGTTCTTCTACTCTTTGAACCTGGTGTATTTCACCCTCATATTCATCTTCAACTCTGGCATCATGGTGGCAGTGGCCTCTAACATTTGCAAGATGAAACAGGTGTTCAGGAAAAATGCCAATTTCAGAGCAGAGGCTGAGGGAAACACTTGGATAGACTCGCAGAAGTTCAATGAGTCCTGCAGGAGTGGCCTCACAGTGATGGGTCTGACCTGCTTGATGGGGACCACCTGGGGCCTGGCCTTCCTGGGCTCAGGATATGTTAACTACCCCATCCTCTACCTCTTCTGCATCCTCAACTCCACCCAAGGTCTGCTGTCTCTTCTTAGTCATGTTTCTTTCTCTAAAGGTCACAGACAGTTTGTATTTATCATCTTTTACCACTGTAGCTCCACTCATGGTGTAATTATTTGTGTCTCTTTGTCAAGGTTTCTTTATTTTCCTGTGGGTCTGCCTGTCATTCAAGAAGCAGAGGAAGAGAGAAATGGAGGACAGACTGAGTTCAACTCCTGTGAAGACTTCAGGAGTTAAATTTGATTAGACCCTGTTTCCTGCCATTGCTTCAGATAACAATGCTGTGATGTAATTCTTGATAGCATAGCTGTATGTAACCACTACAACAACAACTCCCTCAGCTGTTGCAGCTGGTGCATTCCTTCAACCACCATCATGAAAAAGCCAGCATTGAGATTTTAGCGCATAATCAAAAACCTGTTGATGTCCTTTCATAATGTTTAAATGCATGTTTCTCCTTCCTCACCACATATGTACCCACCTGTAAACTGACAGCGAGTTAGCAACACATAGATCTGACTGTAGACAGACAAGAGGACTTGTGTCAAAATTCTAGGAGCGTATTTCAAATGTGTTTTCCTTGGGTGTGTTCACACTGAATCAGGAGGTGTGGCGAAAAAATGCAAGCAGTTATTCACCCATTGAATGCTGGTGCTGCAGGGTAAATAAAAAATGCAGCAGCCTGCAGTTTACAGAAAAGATCACGCAGTTATGAAACCAGCAAGAGAGAGAATAGTATATAGTAAATTACTTATAACTGCATTGGCAGTTACAGCCCGCTCACTATGTTCTTCCAGCAAAAGGCGCTAAGCTCCTCCGCCGCTGCGGGGACCAAGGTCTCATATTAGACTTGTAGTTCCCCGGTGGTAGAACAAACGTCCAAACTCTAAAGACCCAGCTCTTTACTGAACGCCTTCACACACAAAAAAATACTATTTGCGAGTGATGTCCAAATGAAGCCCCATGAACCATTAGTTGTTTTGTTGACCCCACTAGAGGGCACTCTTGGTTTATAGGAAATGGCTAAAAGAGCAACGAATCAGTGTGCTTTCAACCCTTTGTTGAACAGAGAGCTCCATCTCCTGGGCTCAGAACATAGAGAGAAATGCTTCATGGGGCTTCATTTGGCCATCAATACTTATATTTGCACTGTCCGTATGCACCGCCTGATAGCACTTACGTTCTATTGGGCTCAAACTGAACCCGTGGCACTGACTCCTGGGCCGTCTTATGACTTGATCTTTGCTTGTGTTGTATGAAATCTCAAATGTATGTCACTCTGGATAAAACTACCTGCTTAAAAACATTGTAGAATGGTAGAATTGTAAACACTCCGGTCTGTAGCTGACATGAATAAATGGTGAATGCTACATTTGGAACATGGCCGAATTCAGAAAGTTTTCTGTTTATATGTATCAAATTTGGAATATTGTCATAGTAAGAATAATAGTGATATTTTAGTGTACATGTAAACATAGCAACTGTTCTCTGTATTTTTAAGTTAAAGCTCTCCTCCACTAAAAATTTATTTTTCTAATGTTTATTTCCTCTAAAATGCCTGATATTGAATATGCTGACTTGTATTAGTGCAAAGTTTGTAAATAGAGTTGTGGTGTTTTCACTGTTTTTTACTGTGTACCTCCCTATAAAATATGAGATTCAAATGTATATACTTTAAAAATGTATCCAGAGGTTGTTTTTTTAATTGTCCTTACCTAAAGATTAATATTTTGTATAGCTTTATGTCAACTCTGTCATTTAGGAATAGCTGTTGTAAATTGCAGTTCTTGAAATCATTTGCATGGCTTTGGGTTATCCAGATGATACTATAGATTAAAGCATATACAACTAACCAAAGTGTGAACAGTATTTTCATTTCCTTACGGGTGCTGCCAGTTTTGGAAAATATTTTGTTGTTGCAGTCTGAGTTTCACTTCCCCAACAAGCTGTAAGTACTTGTTGGCCATTGTGACTTGACTATTTCTTTTTTTCTTGCGTATATAGGAAAACATTTAGAAACTTCCCCTTTATTGAGACTCTTTTCTCTAATCTTGGAGACTTAGTCATAATACAATGATGGCATAATTTCTTTCGGTGAAGACCCAGAGTTACACTGTAAATGATGGGGATTTTATTTTCTTTCTCTTAGTGAAAATTCAATACTACTTCTATTACTACACCCTCTACATAAGGTGTCTCCAGGACCACATGTTACCATGAACACACACACACACACACACACACACACACACACACACACAAATTATATCACATATTTTAATTTCCATTAAAATGCTGTTTAAAACACGTCAGATGTGAATCACTTCCTGTTCATATGAACTGCCCACTCCCACTCTGCCACTACCATGTGATATATGTAGATGTGAAACTTGCTGGCTATTCATCAAGGAAACTTCAAGCAAATAGAGCACGGCTGTGCATGGGACTCTCACATCATATGCGTGTTTGATTCACAGTGAGGCGCGATGTGGATTACTCTTTTTATAGTCACAGTTGTGTGGTTTTCAACAACTCAAGCAGTTGGTGAGTTTCGATTCATGTTTATTGTCATTTTTATAGTTGTATGTCTATGAGGTGAAAATATTTTCAGTAAATATATTAGTGTTGAAAGAAAGAAAATGCCACTCATGGTCCTCTGGAGGAACCTGTTGTGCAACACTTACTCCCACAGTTTACAGGAGTAAGCCATCAAAATCTGCCTGTTTGCCACTTATAACTTTTTATCTAACTCAACTGTCAGTCTTATATTATACTATGTTTGAATATTTCACTTTTTCTCTGTCACTCTAATAGAGCAATGTGAACATGTGCTTGACGAATGTCTACAAGCGGATGTCCCTTGGACCGGGTAACTCATACTCATCTTATTAACCTGTTATTCATTTTCTTTTTGTACATCATTTATTTGTGGGATTTTCAACACTAGAAACAGCATCAGTATTACATTAGCTGAGCCTTGCACATATGATTGAACAAATAAAATAAAAGACCATTCTGTATTCAGCGGTAGTTAATAATGATACTGAGGGGATAGTACAAGCAATTCAACAAGAGAAACAAGAACCCAGAACATTTTACTGATTATTTCCAATATACAAGACATTTTGGGGACAAAAATATTATCAGTCCTAATGTGCAGTAGTACAGCAGTACAGGGGCTTGCTCGTGGAGACGGCATCAACAGGGGGAACCAAATTTTAGAAGGTGAAAAGTAAGTCCCATCAGCTACACTAATGACCCCATAGGACTTTGTACAAGCAGCTTATTACGACCCATAATTACAATTTAGTAAGATAGAACCACTTAGAAAGGAGGTACCTCTAGTGGCTGTATAGTAATTTAATAGGAAAAGGAGGAAGTCAGGTGATGTAATATAAAGAGCGACTAAGTACATGTTACGAGAAGTGTATTAAATTGGAATTACCAACTTACGTAACTCACGTAACATACTTTGCTTTATGTACATATATATATATATATATATATATACACAAAAGTTGCTTAATTTGTAAGAGATCATGAATATTCCTTAAACCTTACCAAGAAGATTTGGCACCTAAACATAAAACCGATAATTTGCATTAACCCCATGTTTGGAACAGTTTTGGTATGAGGACGCACTGATTTCCTGCAACCAGTAGGGGCGCTAATTTAGGAAACACTTCTGTGGGTTGTAATGTTGTGAGGAACAAACAAGGACCTGTTGCACAGATTCCTTCTGTCCAATGAATGCTGACATAGCTATGACATGAGTCTGAGACCCTGAAAGTAAATGAGTACATTAACAACGAGTGAGTATTACTCACATATTGTCATTGGAGGAAAAAAAACTAATCTCCATGTTGTCAGCTTTTCAGGAACTAAATAGACATGATACTGCATATCTCTGTTTATACCACAGTGTTTTGAAATTGCTTCATCAGAGCTTTCTTGTGTCAAATGACAAATGACAAATTATTTGTTGTTTGTTCACCTTAAAAACAATGTTTACTAAAGTTTACGTGACTGTCTGGATTGATGACATGCTGAAATATGTGTTGTTAGGTGTTATGAGGACAGAATTGGAAGCTGTAGAGTAAAAGGCCGTGGGTTTCTAAACTTCAGTCTTCAGTTGGTGAGCTGGTCTCAAGAGGTGAGTTCATACTTTTGTATTACTGGCTCCCAGCTCTTGTCCATTCTGCTTCTCTGAAGATTTGTATCAAATGCACCAACAGATGAGCAAAAGAGAGGAAACATAGTTTCCGTTGTCATCTCACACATACTTGTATTCCAGATACATGTCTTTCACACATTTGAAATCCAGAGCAATGATCATCAATTTTGCATCAATTTTCAAAAATAAAGTTCACTTTCTCATTTGTTTTGCTTGTTTTGTGTATATTTGATGTTTTTTAGGCTGTAGCAAAACCCACTCATGAACACAGGGTTCAGATCCCGTCCTCAGCTCTGCAGAGAAGCAGAGGAACTTTATTACAAGAGAAGGCGCGGCTGGTGGCCCACGTGATCAACAGCACTTATTTCAAGGTCAGTAGCTCTGTAGGTACAATATTTGAGATCTGATTTTGTTTGAAAAACGTGAGCCATGTTAAAGTGAAACTTGATTACTTTTGTTAAAGAATTTAGGAGAAAGTTAGTAATAGGATGAAACACCAACCCAAAACATCTGTATTTGATAACCTAGGAATGTGAACAATGAACAATCAGCTACTTTCTCCAGAATCAAATACTGCACAATTCAACACTAATCATAATGCACATGTACATAAAATCTGTTTTGGGAAATCTTATTCAAAAGTGGCTGGAATTCCATAATAAGCAGGAGGACCTTGAGATTTTGTTAGTGATGGCGGGACTTCTTCTTTGCACAGAATCAATTCCTTCATGTTGATCAACATGACTCAAGCCTTTTGAGATTTGATACTGTTTGCAAAATACGGCCTTGGTTTCTCTACGAGACTCTATTGCATACCAGACATGAAAAAGAGTCAAACAAAAAAATGTATTCATTCATTCTCATCCATCACTGATCCTTTTCTTCACTGACACTGGCTTCTACCTCACCTGAGCTCCATCTGTATAAAGGCAGCACTGTGCCCTCATGCTGATTTGCATTGGTTTCCATGAACTCTGTGCACTCACAGTCAGCCATTATGTACTATGAAAACGGATAAAAGGTTTAAACTGTTGTTGCCATTCTTCTACACGTTTGTGTCATGTGTCCTCTCTAGCTGTCATTGCCGCCGAGCCCCCCACAGAGGAAAGGACGCAGGGGACCACTCATACCGGAGCAGCCTGTCCACAGGCATGGCACTGTTTTGGGGGGGTTAGTCCTGGCAGTGAAGGTAGGGAACGTGCCTGTCAAAAACCTCCCAGAACCCATCAAATTAAGCTTCAAACACGACAAACAGGTAAAATAATAAAGCCAGCTGTGAAGACATTTTGAGACTGTATCAGTCTGCTTTCATCTCATTTCTATACATTTATGTTTCAGGAGCAAAATGGGGAATGTGTGTTTTGGCAGGAGGCTTCTGATGGAACAGGTAGGCTACACGTTCCAGCCTACAGTCGTTTTCTGATGATTGAAAAGATTAAGCTAGATTTATATATGATATGTTTTTGTTAGGTTATTGGAGCACAGACGGCTGTGAGACCAACAACACCGGAACTGAGTTTATTTGCAGCTGCAACCACCTGAGCTTCTTTGCTGTGCTTGTGGTAAAATGACCATGTTCTCTCATTTGCCACATGCCAAGTTTTTTTTTACAACCTGAATTACTGCACAGATTGTCTCTTAGTCACTGAATGATTGTAGGAGGATACATTTTCTTTACCTGGAGGCTGTTCTTCATTATACCTATGAACAGTAATGCACTATAATACCCATAACATAGAACCATTATAATCGTGAGGCAAGAGGAACAGCTTATTACGACCTTTATGGTACTTGGCAACCTCTAGTAATTATTTAACACAGCATCACTATTGATATCAGTATCTACAGTACATGTACTGAAGATGCTTCCATTAGAACTTAAACTACATTATAAGTCAAATTTTCATTGTATATTTTTCTGTTCCAGAACCCTGTTTTATCCGTGGAGGAAAGTAACGCTGTGAGCCTGAGCTACATCACTTACATTGGATCAGCACTCTCCATCTTCTTCACAGTCATCAGCCTGATCATTTATATATGTCTACAGTGAGTTCTATGTTTGACTAAATATCATCATTTCCATAAGTGAATTATATTAAAATGTATTAAAACATGTCATATTATGTTTAACCGAGTTACCATTAGTACTTTCAATCAAGAAACTAAAGCAAGTGGATGTGAAGAGGATGTTATTAGCTGTGGTTTGAGGTTCAGTTATCTTTGTTGTGCTGCTGTACTTTGACCCCCAGGCTCACTTTTCATCTGGCACGTCATGTTGGTCAAGAAAGTTGAAGAGGAACTCTTTTTATTTTTTTTTAAGTCACATGGATCAAAATAGTAGCATAAAATCACCAAGGACACTGTCCTAAAGCTGGGGTTGGGAGTTTTTCCAGCATATTGGAATTCATTTGGCCTGAGGAAAAACTGCTGCACCTCCTCTTGGCTCCGTTTTCAAGCTTCAGAGAATCTAGCTGCACAAAAACTGACACACAATAAAAAAAAATCCTCCAGGAAAGAGTCTGTATACATTTAAAACCGACAGGTTTGTGGTCAGCCAGAAAAATCAAAGATTACAGAACCAGGACAGAGTCACAAGTCAGTGAAGCCCAAACAGCAGTCAGTTAGCCTGCAGAGAGTGAACAGCGACTGTTAAATCAGTCAAAGCTGTTTGGGTGGGATATAATAGATATACCAAATAATGAATATATGATATACTGCTTCCCTTTCAGACGGGTTCGTCCAGAGAAGGCTATCGGCGTGCATTTGCACCTAACAGGAGCAGTGTTCTGCCTCCACCTCAGCTTCCTGCTGTGCAGCTTCTGGGTTTGGCATCTGAAAGAGAACGAGGACGGCTGGGTTTGCCGGAGTCTGGGTCTCTTTCTACACTGGTCCATGCTTGCCACCTTCTGCTGGACGGCCCTGGAGGGATTCCACCTCTACCTCCTCTTAGTCCGAGTCTTTAACATCTACGTCAGGAAATACCTGCTCAAACTCAGCCTGGTGGGATGGGGTGAGTGCAGTTTTCTGTCTAATGTTTAAGGTAAAACAACGTAATATTGGAATATTCATGATGATAAAGCCTTCAATTATTCGGCTGTTCATTTTCAAATGTGAGAATTTAGAGGCAAACAGCCATGTAAATGCTTATAATACATTGTTTGGTTTGTTAACATAGTCACATATTCATGTTTTACTAATTGGATTAGATTCATTTATTTTTTATTTAGAGCTATTTATATAGACAATAACTTGTAGTCTGATCAATTAATTATGGGTGTTGTATTAGGACGATTTGTTGACAATAAAGAAATATATCGCCACACTCCCTTTAAACTGATTCATGTAAAGAGGAAGTCAATAGGATCCCATGGCTTCTTTTGACGTGGCAGACCAATCATGATGATTGTGATGCGCATTTCTGCTAAATGCTGGCTTTGGTGGGTGGTAATGCACTGTGAAAACCAACAATGCAATAAGAAGGAAACAGGAAGTCTGCAATAGATGTTAAAAAAAAACACATGCACACCAAAAAACACAAGTTTCAAAAGCTTGAATTTGATCGTAAACCTTTTTCATCTGGGTTAAATAAAATCATATTTAATAGAACAGTGAATAGAGGTGTTCTTTTGTTCTGTCTGCATGGACACATTTAACACTTTCAGCCCAGGCTTGTTGAAGTACATTGTACAAGTAAAATGTGTCTTGTGTTTCTGCAGGTATTCCTACACTGATCGCAGTGGTTTGTGGGATTTCAGGTGTTTATGGCAAATACAGTGTGGAAGTAAGGGATGCCAGCAACAATTCAACAGCACAGATGTAAGAAACCAATCTATCAATAATCAATATTCAATAATTTAACCACACATTAGATTTAACTTTCTAGCCAAAAAACACTGTAATTAATCTATTAAGCTATTTTCTTCCTTATTTCTAATTCAAAATAATTTTAGATGTTTATGTTGTTATTTTTTGTATAACTTGCAGATGCTGGATGAGCAGCAAGTTCCCACAGAGGCTTTTAGTCAGCTATGTCACGACCATGGCATTTCCAAGCCTTGTGATACTGTGTAACTCCTTCATGCTGGGTGTGGTGGTGTTTAAACTCTGGGGGCTGAGGGCCGCTCAACAAGGCATTGAAAGCAGCAGTGGCTGGAAGAAGATGAACAAAGAGAAAGCGACCAAGTTATGGAAGGACTGTGCCACAGTGCTGGGGCTCAGCTGCGTGCTGGGCTTACCGTGGGGGTTAGCAAGCACCACCTACATCTCCCTCCCTGGGATCTACATATTCACTATACTAAACTCCCTGCAGGGTCAGTATGTGAACATACGCGTGTAGCTACTGAGTGTTTATGACATTTCTGAAGAAATCACAGTTGTTCCTTTTTCTTGCCAGGTGTATTTATGTTCCTGTGGTCCGTGGCTTTGACCTGCAAGTCTCGGTCTGACCATGACTCCTCAGTCAGAGATCCTTCTTCTCAGAAAGTGATGACGACCAGTTTCTGATATTCACAGCTACAACAAATGTATTATCTATTGCCTACATTAGGTGTTTACTGACCTTTGGACTAAATTATGACTAACAATGACTTCATCATCTGTTGTGTAGCTTCTTAAAATAAAGATTACATAGACAGACATTCACAGCACAACAGAAACCCCTTCTACTGACCTTTTCTGTTAAGGAAGCAGTATATTCATTCTTTTTCTTTCAAATTAAATAAAACACAATCATGAATTATTTTGTTTTCATGGACATTTAGAAGATGGTTGGCAGGCAAGTCAATTCTTCACCATCTAACGTAACAGACAATAGGAACTCCCTCTGTGAATAGCCAAAGTCTGGACAGTGGTCCAAAGTCCAAAACACACCAAACAGAGACAAAAAGTACGGATGAAAACAAACTGAACAACTGAATATGTTATTGTGGGATTCCTATAAGCTGAAACATATTACTAACAGCTTTTAATATTCTCCATCAAATGTATAATTTAGAATACGACAATTTATCATGACAGCCCGGTCATTCCGACAATGGCACAGCAACATTCATCTGAGCATCTTCACAAATAAATTGGTTCACCCAGGATGCTATTCAGTCAAAATAATGTACTGTGCACCCCCCACAGCCTCCACCATCTTGGTTCAGTTACAGGGAACACTGTAAATAACGCTTTACGTAGTGAACGCAGTTGCTCCGGTTAAGCACTGAATAATTCAGTGAACTTTTGATCAAACCTTTTCAATGAACTGATTCCAATGATTCAGTACACTGCAAAGAACTTCTTTGCCCACCACTTCCGTTTCCTTAGAGGAAAGCAATGAAAGGTCAAAGGTCATATCAAATGAGGATTTGTTAAAAAATAATTATGTTCTCTGTTGTATTCATTTGTTTAGTGAAATATCATTGTTATATTATATTTTCTGTGTTTCTGGTAATTGATCTGTTGATTTATTCCTGGATGTTGTTGGTATTTAGTAAATGTTGTTTTGCACTTCAGGGCAGTTAAGCCTGTTCTGCTCACTCTTTCACATTAGGCTCCGAGCTTTAAAAGTAATATTTATTGGTCCAGATGTGTCTACAGACTTTGAGGAAGTATTAGAAAAAACATAAGATATAACCCCCTCTGGCATATCTTGTAGAGGCTCTTTTTAAAAAATAAAATCATAAACAATCACATCTTCTGTCTTCTCTTGCAAAACACCAAGGAAATAATATTTTTACATCACAGATAATCAAACACAGAGTCGGCATCTAGACCTGATGCTAGTTATGTCCTATTTCTGATTATAGTCATGTATCCACCAAGGGATGCCGACATCATGTCAATTAATTCTTGGCAGATAAGACAAACACTACCAGACTGCTCCACACATT